>WOGN01000309.1:0-19761 GCA_015342105.1 Leptinotarsa texana | reverse complement strand
TCTATAGATGCCGCTCTTCGATTTGTGGTTCAACTCGGTACTCTTCGAAGTTCACTTTTAAGAAATCCATTTGTAGTCATTACCATATATAAGGTGGGCTTACACACAGATGGCGCTATTGGTTTGAATCCATATGATTTTTAGTTAACTCTTACCTTGAAAAAATCGTGTACAAATTTCACAGTAGTCGGACTATTTGTTTGTTAGATAGAACATTTCAAGTGAAGCAATATTTGTTAGAAAATAGATAGAGTATTGCTTTTTTGTGTGGAAATATTCTTGAAGTAGAAGCTTGGCTCCATAAACATCATTCAAACTCAGCAGCAGGAAAATCAATCATTGGCAAGTAGTTTAAACGAGGTGATATGATCACCAATGACGATGCATACAGTGGAGGCCCCAAAGAGGCTGTTATCGACAAAAACATCTAAAAAACTTCACAAAATGATTTTGGATAACCGTAAAGTGAAGTTGATCGGGATAGCCCAACTAGCTAGAACCAAGTTATCAAACAGTAATTCTACCAGAAATGTTTTTAAAGTGTTTATAAAATAGCTATGAATAGGAAATTGACATCGTTTTATAAAACATTTTATTCTTTAAAATAATATTTTGTAACCATATCTGCAAACACTACAGAACAGTTTCATAAACATGTCGGCAGTAACACTAAAAATTCTGTAACACTTTCAAAAAGTAGTTTCGTGAAGAAACTCATAAAATGATTGAAATACAATTTTATAAGAGTTCCAAGTGAGCGTTAAAAATATAATGTTGGCTAAAATATAATAAATATGTCACCAACTAGAAACTAACAAATAGAAAGGTTGGGGCCATTTTGATAATTTCACTTTCATACGTGTAAAACCGATGAGGACATTGTTTGATCTTCAAAGATTGATATTTTAACTGCGAATAAAATTTTATTGACAAATATGAAGCCTATCATTATTAAAATTTGAACGTGCCATTCTTTTTTTTTAATTTAAAAAAAAAATTAGTAATTATAAAAAATTCATTCTGACGACGTATTAATTAACTCAGTTAGTTCTGAATAATATAATCTTATAATATCTATGTACTTTTCAGCTGCAAATATTACTTTATGTGCAGTGTTTCATATTTTCCACTCATCTAATGTCAGTATTCCGAATTGCTATCATTTTAAAATGGCGTCATTCTATGAAATAATTTGGTATCAATAGCAAGAGTTTTAATGTAATTTAACTTTTATTTTATCCTTATAAACTGTTAAGAAACACTTAATTCTAGGAGTGACTGTATTACGGCAGAGTCGAACTACTTTTAAAGCTATATAGCTGTTAAGCTTCCCAACAATTCCAACCCTCCAGCTCTGTTACATGAATCGACTTTTCGCTCTTGAATACATTCTTGAAATATAACAGACAGATCGGCTTTGACTATTCCCCGACACAAAATTGCTTTATTTTGAATATTTTTTATCTTCAACTCTATTAGAACGTAGCTACAACTTTTTCGCTGATGACGTCAAGGTGTTATTGAATCCAAATATAGATTGGAAAACCATCCATCATGCAATCATGTACCTATAATAAATATATACAATAAGCATAAGTTATCTGTGTATCAGGTTCAGTAACTACTTTCAATTATTTTTATTTATTAATTTATTCTCATGCATGTGTAACCTAATTACATGAGAAAATCATTATAGATGTATCGTAAGTATTCAATAAAAAAAATTAAAGCTAAACCTATGTGATAAGAAAAAAATAAAGAAACAACTAATCCAAAATATGACAGACAAGCTATTGATTGACACTTGATATATACTTTTTCAAACCAGTAAAAAATACTCTAGGGAGTTGGACAAATACATTATTAATGTATTATTTGTGACATTCAGCATCGTTACGATTGGGGTACCTTGAGTCGTGGTGACTAAATGAATTTCGAAAAGAGGGGTTGATCTTAAAATTTTTATAGGGTTTTTTCGGTCCATTAAACTTCGTAACTTGAGACAATTGAGATAATTATTATAGATTTTGTAACATAGTACGATTATTATATATAACCTTCTATTCTCTAAACTCGAGATTTCAAATTCTTTCCTGAGATCATAAGTTCTCACAGTAATCTATTTTGAATGTTTCCAAATTATTTTCATATATAAAATGATACGGATGCCAAACGGCTGCACAATTTTCGAGTTTGGGTCTCATCAGAGCGTTATATATCCCAATGACTGTTTGGTAATTTCTAAAATGTTTACTTTGCCTTTAAACAAAACCCAAACTCCGTAAACTCTGAGAGACTACTATTTTAATGTGATTTTTGAATCACAAGGTTGAGTCATATCGTAACCCCCAAATATTTAACATTACTTACTCGTGCCAACGTGGTATGTTCCATTTCATATGCATACTCTATTTTATCTCTCTTTCTTGTGCAAGTCGTTACAATACATTTTGACGTAATGAATGTTAACTTATTTTTCACACTCCATTGGTTAACATTTTCAATATCCTTTTGCAGCTTACTACAATCTTGAACACAATCTATTTTTCTATAAAATTTAAGGTCATCGGCAAAGAGCAAACAATTTGATTATTTAGTTTCTGCTGAGAGAGCATTAATAAAAATGAGAAACAATAGAGGCTCCGGATTCGATCCTTGGGACACTCCTGATTTCAACTGGTACTCATCTGAACGTTCTCTCATTGAAATATGATGCTAAACATTTCATAGTTCATTTAGTAGCTCCACATAGAGAAAGTTTATTTAACAATACATCATGATTTACTTTGTCGAACGTTTTTTGTAAATCTGTGTATATCACAGACTTGAGTAGAATCTTCTAGACTTCTAGGTACGTCATGACTAAAAGATTATTTGTGCAAGTTGACTTTTTTGGCACAATAAACATTCCATTATGTCTTCAGTAAACCATATAGAGTATTTATTTATTTTTTCGGAAGTCTTTGGAACGACTGTGTTTCAAACCTAATGTAACTCTGAATAGAAAAAATGAATTGCAATATCAACCTCATTCAATTGAAATAATGATGTTAAGTCAATATTTTGGATAGATTGACTTAATCCGTAAAAATCGTATAATATTTAGTATCACACGTTTTTCTAATGATCTCATTTGTAGCGAATATTCTAATATACAAGGCAGGATGGTTAATATCCCCCTCTGAATGCGAAAAGTCTGACTTCGACACATACATACAAGATTCATTCTCATGTGTGACTAATACAAGGACTAATTTACGGTTATTGATATTATTAATTTCATTACAGTTCTCAAAACCATTAATTTTCAGGAAATCCAAAAAAAGGTGATGTTTCTCATTCATATTTTCGTGTTCTAAATTTGGTAAGTTAAAGTCGCCAAAGACATATAGTTTCTCTCGTCAGATATTGTTTATTCGGAATATTCCAAGTGATTTTTGTAATCTTCAGATCTCAATTTAGGTGGTAGGTAATAGCAAAATTGTATGTATTTTTTTTTATTTCACTTCAATCCAGAGCGTCTCATATGTACAATCTTTCATTCCCCAATTCAAAACCTTGAAGTCTCTATTCACCCTGATCATTACCTCATCCCCCTTTCTTTTCCTGATGATCACGAGTTTCTGTCACATTGAAAAATTATATTTCTTTTCAAATTTATTAATTCTGAATAAAAAAATGTATCATTCAGCAGAGTTTCTGTACCAATGAATATGATTATGATTTTCAAGTCTCTCAACTTTGTACTCAAACGTCTAAAGTTTTGGTAGTTACATTTAATAGTATTCATTTTAAAGGAGAGCGTTTTAAATCAATTGAATTTTCTAACAAAAATATTTAGGGTAATAAAAACCTTAATAATTATTATTTTGTGGCATTAGCATCGACTCGTGTTCTGTAACGTTGCGAAATTATCTTAACATCAACTGGATAAATTATTTCGAGAAAAATATCTGGTCGGGATTGAATTCACGACCATTTCGGTTGCTAAGTGGGCGCACCACCACTGCGCCAATTCACGTTCATTATCATCATTGCTATTATCTTTTACTTCACCGAAAGTTGAGCTGGTCATGCCCTGTCCCTCACTTTCAGAATACTTTTTGAGTAAATTATAAAATAGGAAATATTAAAGTTGACACATTTCAACTACTGAAATAATTTGTTTATAATTTTCGACAGAATTTTTTTGAAGGAAAACAAATCAACAGCTGAATGCGTGAATAACGTTGATTCCAAATATAAAATGAGAGTTAAATATTTCAGTTTCATTCATCTAATGACGTATATCATCAGATATTAATTACACTGCCTCAGCTAACTGGCTAAATGGATTTCAAACTTTTTGTTCATTCTGAATGACCCGCAACTTAGCCTGGGGACATTCTGGAAAGGTCCGTACACTACCCATATTAATATTCCATACACTGAAATTTCATGGAGTATAGGCAAACGAGTTTTCATTTCATGTTTCAAGTTGGTTGTAAAATGCCCTCAGGAGACTGAATTCAACAGATTGTTGTGGAATATTTATATTTGAATATGATATTGTAATTTTCAGGAAATGTTTTCGCTCTCAATGAAAGGGGATGTAGAATAATATTTTTCGATAAATGGAGAATGGATTTGAATGGAAAATAAAATTTTATCATTTACGACCGATAAATCGAACATTACTGTACCTGATATTGTGAAGTATTGGTAACAGTAACTCTGGCCATTGAAAAAGCCCCGAGTCTGGTTGAGAAACGTGGAGCACACCTTCATAATATGGAACCATTGGAATGCAGAACTTAACACTTTCCTGGATCACATCAACAACATAAGTCCCTCCAGCACTTTCAGTGAATGGAAAACATCTATATACCGAAAACCTACTCACACAGGACAGTATCTGAACCAGGAATCCAACCACCATTATTCGATTAGACAGAAATCATCAAGACTCTAGTAGACCGTGCTGTCGGACTCTGTAATACAAAGAAAGGTCTCGAAAAGGGACTAGGCATCATCATAAATGACGTTCAACGAAATGGTTACTCCAAAGTGATGGTGGAACAGATGGTGGCTAGAAGACAGCAAGATCCTCACGTAGAAGGAAAGCCGCTATACTTGCCTACACCAAAGGATTGTTGGAAAAGATAAGAAGAATTGGGTCGAAGCATAACATCAAGTTCTACTTCAGATCTGGGAACACTATACGTAGCAGCCTCTCGAAAACCAGGCCATCAAATGCGGACTGCGATTTTAATAATTGCATTTACCGGATTCCCTGCAAGAGCGGAGAATCATACATCGGTGAAACTAAGAGGCCATTGAAAGTTTGCTTTGCCGAGCACAAAAAATATACACAGCGAGAGGAAACCAGCAAATCAGGAATAGCAGAGCACGTTTGGGTTCATCAATATTACATCAAGTGGTCTCTAGCTGAAATCATCCACAAGGAGGAACATTTTTTTTAGGAAATTCAAAGGGGCCGCATATATGTTGTCCAACAACGCATTTAGCCAAGCTAGCGGTGTAGAGATACGCAGCATATGGAAACCTATAATCAAGCGGAACACGACCATCTCCCGCCGAACGGTCAGCTCCCGCTTAAACCTAGGAAGGGGAACAGAGGGAACAGAGGGAACAGGGATAGGTAAAAGCACTCGGATAATCTATAAATAGTCAGATATCGCAGTCCACTTTCCAGTTGTAAGGGTAAGGAAGCCAGGCTCCAACCTGTTCGAAATTAAAATGACTGTCGAAATAAGTCCAGTCATTACCCGAAGACGATTGTGAATATCAACAATCGAAACGTCGTGAAGTAACTTGGCTTGAAATCTGGTAATTTTCAGTTTTTATTTCTTGCTGATAATTTTTAATTTTCAGCTCATGTTAATAGTTCAATTCTTGTATTTTTTGTATAATTTTTTGTGATTATATTTTTGTATTTCATTTCATTGTAATTTCAGTTTTTTGGTTAATAGATTCTTTCAGGAATTTCAAATCAATTTATATCATATCAGACAATGGAAGTCTGAACAAATAAATTGCCTCACGAAACATTGTCAACCACTTTCAAACAAATGAATGAGCTATTGTCTATGCGACTGATAGATGATTTTTTCAATCAATCAATCAAACAATATGTCGGAAGATTAGTATCTTATTGACGAAGTCCTGTAAAATATCAAATGAATGTCATAAAATATAAAAAATACAAATTACAATACATGACATAAAATATAAAAAATACAAACATAGCAATCTCACAAATAGAATATTGAGAAGACGGATGAGTTTAGGTGAACATTATAGGTTATGGTAGAATTCATGGATCGAATAACAAGGTTTTTTGATCAAAAGATCTTTAACTGTACTTCGGAACTTTTTGATATCTGTGCTATTTTTTAGAATGGTAGGAAGGTGATTAAACAAGGCTTTTCATGATGAGCGTTAATTAGCCGTTTCTGGCAAACTATTCAACGGATCAACCTGGAAATTCCACAGTATGCATAAGTCAATATGGCCTACACGCCTGAAATATTTTAAGCGAAGCGGTGTTGTCGCTTCTACCATAAAGTAGCGGCTTCTTTGATTTTTCAAATGGAACAACCCGTATATAATATCATATTATGATTCGTTATCACTTTGTCAACAAATTCATATACTGTTTTCCTATACCTATTCATTATCGTTTAGAAGAAATAAATTAATTTCGATATTTTTTTACCAAACATGAACTTTCATAAATGCTGATAATATTGAACTCTCTTGCACTAAAATGATCAAATTTGAAATGGAGTGGAGTGATACCATGAGGATCTTCACTCTGAGTCATATTTTTATTTTCCGTAGTTCTTTCTGCTTCAAATTCTACCAATTCTATGATCACAAGAGTGTTTGATTTTCATAAGTATTTTCACATGTAGAGCCTCATGGTCTGAAAGACCGGAGGAAATAACCGAACAGAAAACATTCGCTTCTTCTAAATTTGAGCAGGCATAATCAATAGTAGTGTGTGAATGTTGCGAAATTCTGGTAGGCTCCGTTACATGCATTTTTATATCAAATGATAAAAAAAGATTAGTCAATGCTAATGTCACTGCTGATTCCTTATCTTCAAAGTTAATATTCAGGTCACCAGCTACAAAAATATGTGCGTGAATGGTCATTCCAGACAGGAGAGTTTCTAGTCGATCTATGAAAATAGGCAACCTATCTCAAGGTTGCCTATACTATATTGATCAACATTAGCGAAGTCATTGACATTGTTATTTTTTAGTACAATCATCGTACCTCCATGCCCCTTATTGGGACGACAGTATTTAGATAAAATGGGGTGATTGGAAATGTATAGACTTTCTTCAATTTTCTAACCAATGTTCTGATGAGACTAAAATATCTGGCATTTTTTTGTCCACTAGGAGAACAGAGAGTTAGTCAACTTTGTTTCGTATTGACTGAATATTTAGTACAAGCATGGTTATGCCATTTGATTGATTATCACTCAGTAGTTTATTTTCAATGTCAATTTGAATGGATGGTCCTAGAGGTCCATGAGTCACATTCAATTGATGAATTTTTTAGATTAGCTAAGTCTGATTTCCTTCCATGTGATTTGACTGAGAAAAAAGTTTGTCAGTAGTTTTTGATATTCTATCATTTTTGCTATTTGGAATATCAGATGTATTCAATATAACATAATATGTATATGATGTATTATTGAACCAAAACGTTTTCGAAGATTTTCAAAGCACTATTATAGGAGCTGTAGCTTTTCAGTATAGAATGTTTGCCAATTTGAATTATTAGGCTATTTTTTTCTCAACACATTATTTCGAATTCAAAATATTGAGAGGATCAAAATAAACAAGTTTTCGCATTTATATCACTACTCTTTCATATACAACGTTTAGTAGCGTTCTCATGAACGATTTCTGTTTCAATTTCATAACAAATGTCGGGAATACAAACCTTATGAGAAGTAGAAAGGCAACGATCCCTTTTGTCTCAAAAACTGATCTACCCCAAAATAAGTCTTATCTCAATTCAGAAGATGAATATAGTCAATCAGCGGAACTACAAAATTCCTCCGAATTCGAATCTGTCAACGTGTTTTACAGTAATTTCCACTCTTTCGGTTCTTTCGAACATTCGCACTTTTTATCATTCAAACAACACCCCAAAAACTCAACCTTTCTTTCGATTTTGTCGCTCAGACCTTCTTCTTGAGGTTCGAAAAATCTTTTCTCGACAATAAAATAAGCCCTTCGTAGTTTCCAAGTCATCCGCGCGCTGATGGGGCGCTCGGCGCGATGAGGCTGGGTCGGCCCAGCAGTACCTCGTGGACCGCCGCAACGCCCTCGACGCCTGATCTCGACGTCGCGACGCTGCTAGTGCGGAAAATCACATCGGTGTCCGCGAAAGTTTTCGTGTGCAAGTTTTCCGATGAATTGCTATGGATGGATGTGGATATCGGCGATGTGACAGTCGAGGAATGTTTCTGTGAGATGTTCATAGGAGTTTTTGAGTTGGTGACAGTTTTGTGAACTTTTCAGGATTGATGATGATGTGAGTAGGATTCACGAAGAAGTTTCGAGAGGGTTACTGGAGGGATCCGATGCAATTACTTGATGTTTCTTTACTTGCAGGCAAACTATTAATGGATGTGGGCGAGCTATTTCAATTATGCTAAGTGGTCTACTCGTTATCTATTCGATAAAGCTAAAAAGGGTCTTATAAAACCAAAGTTTCTCTTATTGATGACACTACAAAAATATATAGTTTCGTTACATAGCACAGTCCGCATGTCTTATTACAGAAATGAAAACCAAACCCAAACTGCAACTATCCATCTATTCAAAAAGAGAAAAATATCTTGGCGTAATTGCCGATCAACAACTGAAATGAAACAAACATGCGAAATATATAAGACATACATAGATACATTTTAGACAAACGAAACTTAAAACTTCAATTGTACCGTCATTTAAATACTGTGTAGTTATATTGAGAGGACCGTATAATAACAAAACTAGAAAAGTACCCAGAACTGTGTATCTACGGAAAATAAGTTTCGAAAAATAACAAACATTTTTCCACGGATAGGCTTTGCGAAGACCTAGACATCTTCAACGTTGAGAAACTATAGTTGCACCATTGCTTGCCATATATGAATAAAAAAATAAAACCAACTATGAATCCTAACAAAACTATTTCAATTCGTTTTATCTTGAACGAATGGATTGATATTCCGTTGTTTAGAAAAAGTCACTCCAAAAACAGGCCTTCATTTATATAGGTCCGAAAATTCATAACAAACTGTCACTTCATATAAAAAAAAAATATATAAAATCACTTCTCCTAGATACTAAATAAAAAATAATTAAATGAAATAAAAAATACATATAAATCAAATAAACAATTATAAATGCATGAATGAAAATGGAATATAGAAATGAATGAACAAAAATATATGAATAAATAAAACTGAATGATGAAATGAGAAATGATGTATTTACCAATGTTTCTATACAAAAAAAAAATTAAATTTTCCAAATCTCCAGACACGATCAATTTGCACCTTTCCAAACATCGAAATTGAGGAAAAAACAAAAAAAATTTCTTTCCTCGTGCAGAAATTAGCACTACAAGCATTTTTCTGTACATAATTAATTGAGCAACTGACAATCATGGAATGAATAAAGTTTGATTTGATTCGATTTGACAAGGTGGAGTTTTTGAAATATGATGAGAACTTTTCAATGATTCATCGAGAAAATCACCTGATTTGAAAATTCACACTGAAAAAAAAAACAATAAACAAATTTTTCAACGTAACAGATATTTTGTTGACATATATTTCTTCAGAAAATACATATTTGCTTCTCATTTATCTTTCAGCATATTTAGCATACTGTTGGAAGATCAACATGGGTTCCAACATGGAGAAAGATGTATAACCAAACTGTCATGAAATTTATCTATTTGGATCCACTGCTGATCTGCTGAAGCTTTTTTAATCCTACTCATTCTAAGATATGATGGAATTGATCGCCATAAATCGATGGACTATTTAGCCACATTAGGGGTACTATAGGGTTCCATTCTTGGGTCGCTGCTGTTTTCATTGTTTATCGACTACTTTCCTCGAGTTAATACACCTACAAAATTATAGACATGTGGGATGATGCGTACCCTGGTACAAAATTCATTGATTTGAAATATTTGCATATCCTCTTCGAGAATAATCAAATGCGTCAAATAAATTTGCCAACCCTCATTTTGAGTTGTTTGCAGACATACTAAGGAATTGTTGAATATTTCAGCCCACATTCTAATGCAATTGTTCATTATGAATTTAGCTAAATTATAAAAAAGTGTCATAGATTCTCCTTCTAAGGTGTCTTCCAAAGTGAAAAGATTTTGCATTCTCGCACTTTTCGTATAACAGTTCGCCTTATCACTTTATCTCAAATGCTGATCCACCATTCCTCCCAGATAGTCTACCATGTTCGCTCTATATATGGGCAAGTACATATTCAGGATTCACAATGTATATTACGTATTTTTAGCGTGTTCTTGGCTCCAAGATCATTAAGACTCAATAAGTGTATATTCCTCAACAGTTTCAGAATTTGCGTGTACTTCATTCCACGAATCTTCCTTAATTGAAGAGATTTTTGATACATCGTTCGTTATACATATTCAGGAGTGCGCAAAAGTCCGGAATGAAATAAATATCTTTTTAAACAGTATTTAAAAAAAACGCTGAAACATTTCAGTTGATTTCACGTTGTATGCATTTTTTGGCAATAAAATTATTTTTTTTCAACGCCTTAGCTGCAACCCCTCCATCTTTTTTTTTAAAAGCAAACTTATGTCGTGTAAGGGCTCATTGAAAAGCTCGTAAAAAATGGATTCCGACCATACCCTTTATTTTTTTTGTGGTTACAACGAAAGTTACAAATACCCAACTTAGTGCTATCTACGAGTTAATTAACGTAACAGATGCTGAAATTGGCTTTCACCCTCTACTTGGCAGGCTCTAGGCGATGGTAAAATCCGTCTACGAAATTTCGAATAGCCTCAGCCGGTATGTCATGTGATTCCACTCTAATTCTGCTTTTCAGATCTTCAATATCAGCCGGTCTATTTTGATAAACCTTGTCTTTCATATATGCCCGATAGAATTAATCTAGTGGCGTTAAATCTGGGGATCTTGGCGACCATTCAATTGTACCACGTCCAATCCATTGTCATTGAGATATTCTCTGACATTAATACCAAAATGTGGAGGAGGTTGAAACAAAAGTGTTTCAGTGGGGATATCTGAATCTGCTTCATTGGGAAACATAACAGCTAAAGCATGGACTAATTCAAAGTGTAAAAAGTCTAAGTAGCGTGCAGCTGTAAGGTTTCTCTCAAAAAGTATGGACCTAATATTTTGTTGTTGATGATGCCTGCCCATACATTTACTTTCTGAGAACGCTGCGTAGGAGCTTCGCATATTCAATGTGGGTTTTCCTAACTCCAGAATCAATAGTTGTGCCTGTTAACTAATCCATGTAAATGAAAAGTAGCTTCGTCCGAAATGAGTATGTTGAGTTGAAACACTTTATTCTCGTCACATCGCCTCATTATTTCCTCACAAAATTGCAAACGCCTGTCATAGTCATCTTTCAAAAACTCTTGGACAAGACATACCTTATATGAGTGGTATTTTTCTGTTTTCAAAAACCTACCAATCATACGTCTAGACGCAGGATTGTTTTGGGCTAATGAAACCGTTGACAAATGTGGATCTTCCTGCAGAGATATGGCACTGTCCAATTTTTGATCTTCGCCTAAAACATCTGGCCGGCCACTTCTGTGCAAGTACTTTATTGTACCATGTTCTTCAAATTTGTGTATGATCTTACACACAGTAGCCTGGGAAATGTTATTTTCCGGATATTTTGCATTAAATAAAGTACACGCCTCACTTTGACTCCGCATTCTATCCCCACATCCCAACAATATCAAGAAAGACTTCGATACGCTGCCTCTCTGACAATGCAATTTTTCTTTAGCTTTGAAGGTACCCAATTAATAAACTAAACATACATACAATTTCATCAGAAATTCCACAATTTTAAAACTGAGTCAAGACAATAGTTCTTATCAGGGCATTCATTTTGGTAAAAAAAATACAACAACCTTTTTCTCTTTTTGAGGTACACTGGTCAACAATTGCGTGGGATGGAACTAATTTCATGTGTAAGTTTTTGGTGAGAAAATAAAATCAACAGAATGTTGATGCTACATTACGTTATCAGTTTTACAAATGAATCAATAAAATTTGTTGTGGTGCCTGGCCCGATTGGTCAGAGCAATGTACATCATCACCACTTATTTATTTTTTGCAACGTTGATTCACCCGTAGATAGCACTGAGTAGGTATTTCTAACGTTTTGGGTTTTAAAAGAGTTTTTTCTCATTTCGTGGTAAACGCATGAAGAAAAAGCTCATACACGACATAGGTTTGAATTTGAAAAAAAAAGTTGGGTTGCAGCTGAGGGGTTGAAGAAAAATATTTTTTTCATTGCCAGAAACGCGTTTAACTTGAAATCAACTAAAGTTTTTCAGCGTTTTTTTCCTGAAATACTGGTTGAAAATATATTAATGAAAAGAGAAATGAAACTTTGTATGTTTTTTACCACTTATTGTATTAAAAACTAATACAATAAGAGTTTATTTTATTATTTTAAGAATGTCCATATATGGCGAAACTGCAGAGGTAAAAAAACATAGAAATTTCCATTTCTCTTTTCATTATGATGTCCTACCACGTAGTAACGGCTACATCCATCAATTTATTAAAAAGGTATTAATTTTATTCCGGACTTTTGCGCACCCCTGTATATCAAATACAGGATTGGCCTTAATACAGTTTGAAAATTTTCTACTTCCACTTCTCTAGAATTGCTTCTCAGTTGGTATATTCCAACTCTTCGTGATCAATGAATGACGCGGTGAATCAGAAAGGATTCTTCCTCATAAACCGCAACAATACAGTTTTTGCAAGAATTGCTATGGAACACTGTGTTGTTGGGTAGATTTTGGAATATCCTTGTATATTTCATTCTCACATTTGGGTTTCAAAACATCAGAAGCATTTGCCTTCACGGAATTTAAACTCCATGAATACGCTTTATCTCGTTCTTGTTCAAAGAATAACCTAGTCGGGTCCAGTTGCGAAAGAGATAAAACAGTCTTCGCAAATTATCCTTCATCATTCAAGAGCTGAAATGGAAAAATACTTGGACCCGTTTGGTGTACAGAAGGGAAAAACGACGCTGAGAAACGGTTTAATTTAGATTCAACATGATACGCTGAAATGAGTTAGAGTGAAGACTTATTAAAACTCAAAGGAGAAACACATTTTCGGTAGTTAGAAAAGCTGAGAGGTTAGTTCTCGTGTAAATGAGTTCTGAATGGACTGTTGAAGAGAAAGTTAGGGATACATACTGGTTTCAGTCAGATCACTACATTCTTGTCAATAATGTATTGATATTATTTGAACTTTCAGTTTGATATAATCATCATATGTATTTCATCAGTTCGGACTTCGATTGTGTGATATAATATAAATTGTTTTGAAAATCCTGGAAAAAAACAATTGAAAAATTAATGAGATTAACCGAAAATAACAATTTTACTGAACAAAGCAATGAAATTACAAAGAAATAACATACAGGCAATAACCAAACAAATTAAAATTAACACCCGAAGACGATTGTGGATACTAACAATCGAAACGTCGTATCATAACTTGGTTTAAAATCTTTCAATTTTTATTTTGCATTCTTTGTTAATAATAATTTTTATATTTATTTTTCAGCTTTTATTAATATTTCAATTTTTATTTGTTTGGTTGTTGCTTGTATGTTATTTCTTCATAATTCCAGGGTTTTGTTCATCAAAATTGTTATTTTCGGTAATTCTCATTAATTTTTCAATTGTTTCTTTCAGGGTTTTCAAATTATTTATATTATATTAGACAATGGAACTAATGAAATACACCATGAAACATTGTCAACCACCTTCAAACAAACGTAATCATCATGTCCAAGATTCTCAATCGATATCAAAATGATGTTCTTGTTATGTTCTCGTTAATTAATCAAACTGTATGTTTCTTCATTTTGATGAACGATAACTTGATTTATTCTGTAAATATCAATTTTACAATTATTCCTGTCGCTATTTTTTGAATCGAAATATCCTAAGGTAATATTCGTTGATGAGATTGAATCAGAATGTATAAACCTCCTAAAGAGCTAGTTACCTGTTTGTTGAAAATTGTCATCCGCGACAATCAGGAAGATAATATCTTATAAAGCAAATCTCTATAACTGAAATATGGAAAAAATAACAACCACGTAATGTTTTTTCTCGAACAAGTAAGAAATTGCAAATCCAACAGCAAAGTTCGGGAAAATTCAGAACCGAGAGACCCTGAAAAATAGTTCAAGGTAGACTGGCTGGTGACAGAAGAAATGAATGGATCATAAACTGATTCAAACTCAATGAGTCAACGGAAATTCTCCAGAAAAGACCAAAACTTCTATTCAGGAAATAGTGTTCTTGGAAAACATATCAAAAAAGTCAAGACTGATTAGTGCTCTATTTATTCCGAAACCTTGGAAATAGTGAGAGATTCAGATAGTACTTAGCTAAGAAATTCAGACCAATCGGTCTAATGTCTTTTGCTTTGAAGATACTAGAAACACTATTTGATAGCGACATGGACATGTCGACGTAAAGGAATTCATTCCAGGAGCAGAATATGCTCACAAGAACTGTAAAGTACTTTTATTTGATTTTTACTTATACAGGTCGTATTTTATCATACGTCCCTAAAATAAATCTTTCTGGTATCGACACAAACTTTAGGTGAATAGACTGTATGCTTGGAGAAAAATGGTACAAAAACCATGGAAAAATCAGTATTGGCACTGGTAGCAGTGGGTTTTACTCAGGAAAGAAAGATTTTCTCCTCTGGTATGGAACTGTGCAATGGACGGGTCAAAATAGAGTCAAAATACTGGTCTGAGGAGACGAATTCGTCATCCTAGTTCAAAGTGAATTTGATAATACAGTTGAGAGTTTCATACAGCCAGCTCTGAATATCAAACCCAAACGAACCAATGAAAAAGGGCTGTACATGGGACGTTCGGAATTGATCATAATGACATACACCAAGACGAGTGGAAGAAAAGGCCTAAGGCCTCTGATATTCGGAGTTCAAGGGATACATCTGTTGATGAAGATCAAAGTCAAATAACTGAGAGTGATAATATACCACACTACGGTACCACACTATGGTAGTTGAACACATGATAACATGCATCTATGATGTGGTGGTCATACCGCTATTAGCATTCTGAGAAATGGAGAAGGCTACGAAATCTACTTCAACAGGAGACATTCTTGAATACTTTCCCTCCTAGCAAACAAGATTAGGTAATTTCATACTGGAAAAGCCACCAAGCTGGGTTATTTACTTGGTCAGTATACATTAGTTCTCCAGGCTGAAGCGTATGTTATTTTGCAATGCGCAAAGAAGGAATGCGCTTATCAGTATTCATACAGATAGTAAGGTTGTTTGGCGCGATGATAAACCCGAAAGTGGCATTGATAATGATCTAGGACAACGGTCGAAAATAGGTGGACCGCAGTCCACAAACGGTCCGCAAACGGACCGCGGTCCACAAAGAATTCAACTAAGTATGTACTTATCTCATTTTAAGTTGCCTGGTCAACATGTTTTACAAGTACCTACAACTGATATAGTTTTATTAGTTTCCTGTCTAGCCTGTGTGTTTGTGCACGCCTGTCACTACGCGTTGTCATAATATTTTCGTACCTATGCTAATATGGATTCTGAAAAGCGTGGAGTCGACAGTGAAAATGAGAGGTTTCTATCAGAATGGATTGAACAATATTGTTTTACGCTGCCTAATAGGCCTCAAGCGGTTTCAGTGTGCCTATATGCAATAAAATTGTTGCTATTGTTGACAGTGGGAATTTAAAGCGACACTACGAAACACCTCATCAACGATTTCACAAAAGCTTTCCTCTTGGCAGTAAGGCTCGTAAAAAACTTCAATCTGAGTTCTTACAAGAAAAAGCACAAAATTACTAGTTCATTGCATGAACGAGCAAGAAAAATCCACAGAAACAGCGCAACGTGTGTGCTGGACGCTTAATAAACAGCAGAAACCATTTTCAGATTCTGAGATGGTGGAAAACTGTATGTTAGAAGTAGTCACAGTACTTTTTGAAGATTAAAAAAAGTTGTCGTTGCGTTTCAAAATATTTCATTATCATGACAGAGCCCTAGCAATGAGATCTCGTTCTGCTCCCCAGCACCAACATTTCAAGGAGTTTCTTTCTGACAGCGTATTTTGTGTTCACTACAACACGACAAAATGTTAGTTGGCTAAGTGATGGTCAAGTTATTGAAAGTTTCTGGCTGATAAAAGGAAAAGTAACCTCCTTCTCGCAAAACTTAGATACGGAGGGAGCCAGAAAGCACAAACAAGCATAATATGCTGTTCGTAGCTTTTTTAAAAGATATTTTGAAATAGTCAAATGCGTTCGAGACAGAATCACATGGAAATGAAAAAATTAATATGTGATCTGATACAAAACTTGTCTGCTTTTTGACGCAAGCTGGATATATTTGAAAAAGATATTGCAAGACGAGAATTTATTTATATTTCGACAATTTTTGAATTTCAGTAGAAAGAAGACATTGCAGAGTTTGTAAAATTTCTGGTCAATCTTAGGAACGAATATGCTACAAGATTTCAAGACTTTGCTGAGATAGGCAAGCTATGTCTCAAATCGTCATTTGAAGTTGATGCAGCAGCAGGATATATAGATGTGGCTGCCAAAGGCATCACTTGGATTAGAGATAATTGATTTGAAAGAAGATGTGTCTTCGTAAATATGTAAAACGGGATCCACTGAAAAATTTTGCACCAAACATTTCCAAAAAAATATGAAAATTGCAAGAAACTAGCTATGGATTTGCCACTATGTTTGGCTCGACATATGTATGTGAAACGACGTTCTCAGAGATAAATATTCTCGAAAACAAATGTCGTTCCAGATTAACGAACGTCCACCTATGAAACACACTTCGAATTTGATGTTCCTCTTGAGAACGGAACTATAAAAAACTGACTCAAGACTGTCGATGTGATTTCTCAAATTAAGTTTAGGTCTTGTGTTTTATAATTCAGAATTTGATTCGAAATCAAAGTAATACATAGGTAGCACCTAATTTTTATCAGTTGATTTTTTCTGGAAAAATTTTCCCACAGTTATCGGACCCCACCTCAAACTACTTGCAGATCCCTGGTCTAGGAATACCATGAAAAACTAAGAAAACTGATGATTGACAACGAATTGACACTACACTGGGTACCAGAATCATTGATACTGACCCAGATACCTCCACACATCAGAGACTATCTCAAAATAATTACAGAGCTAGTCAATGAACACTGTTTCTTGAGTAACCACATGCACAACGAGATCACTGCTGCTGGTAGTGCAAGAAAGGGCAGAATCAGCTCGTTGTTTACTATGCGAGAGACTGAATTACAGGAGACAAACAATTTATGGAGAACTAAAATTATGTCAAGAAAAATATGATATACATCCAGCCAGAGACCTGTATGAAGTAGTATAGAAAACACGATTTTGTTATGAAAAAATTGTGTTATGAAGAACAAGTTGATAATTCAATAATTGGTAGAAGTTATTTTCGACAAGTCTCCATTTCTACTTGAATTTTCCTAACCTTTTCATATTTCCACAACAAAAAAAATACGAAATATTACATAACATTTGTCAGTTCGATAGTATAACACATAACACTTTCTGGTGGAGTGCCCGCTATACATTTGCCCATCTCCATAAGAGATGACCCATCTCTATAAGAGATGGGCAAATGAACTGACAGGAGATCTAAAAATGTTACTGAACGGTAAGTCAAATAATAAACTATTCAAATTTCTGGAAGACATCAATTTCCTACATAATATATGAGCTACTTCTGATTCACTTATTGCAGCCAATGTACTATAAAAAACACATGATAAAAATTATTGTATAGGCGATAACCCCTGGCGGTTGTGGCTTGAATAAAAAAAAATCAATTACCATCGTTTAGACCCAACTATGTTTTTATGCCTCGAACTAAATGAATTAGTAGCGAAAACTTCCATTAATTACGTGAAAATACGATAAGAGTCACGCAATAACACTGCGATAATTCCATATAACAAATGTGTTTTTCTTTATTTCTCTATCAAATTATTTGGAGTAGAGCTCCAATTTGCAATGAACGTATGTTCAATTAAACCCATTCTCTCGTGGATTCTGAAAGCATTCTGTATCCTTTGTTCAGTATTTTGTATACTCTCACGCTTGCCATGCCACACACCTTTGATAATTGCATCAAGACAGACGCAATTCCCTTGGATTCGTGAACTGATGAGTTTACAGAATGATTTCAATTATGAATGTATTGGGACTGATTTGTACCGAATACAGCCTATTCATTGATGTTGGCTTGTTATGGAAATTCCTTTGAAGTAACCAATTATTTTTGGTGTAAGTCTAGTTCAGATTTCATATTATATGTATAGGTTCGATCATAAAGCGCTTCCTTTGCTTTCAAATAAAACAGAGTATGTGTGAGATATAATCAGAATTTTGTTTGTTACTCTGAAAGACCTGTTGATGCCATTATGTGTGGAATACAACATTATTCAAGTATCCGCCACGGCTTCTCTGAGTAGAGTGAGTTTCGGGTATGATCTCCATATCAGAATTAGCCCCCTAGGTATTAAAATTGAATTTTTCTTTGAAATTTTTGATTACATGTCCGTTTTTGACTTACAGGGGTGGTCAAGTTTTCGTTAGAAGGCCCTATATATAATGAGGATGTGAATAATGACTATTGTGAAATCTGGAAATGTTCATTTCCAAAAACACTTCCAAGATCATAATACTGAGAAACAAATTATCTATCTATCATTCTGTCAATAAAACCTGTACAACCCACAACAAATATTATTAAATCAACCACTACAAATCATGTTCACCGTTATTCTGGAAAGGAATTGAATTACTCACCTATCACATATAGACTGGCCATAAACTGGCACATCCATATATTATTATACATTCCATTACTTTCATTGTACTACCATTTTCCACTGTGAATGTGACTGGATCGTAAATTTCGAATAGTGGATCGGTTTTTCCACTATAAATATTCCTGAAAAGTAGTCAAGCGTGGAAAATGATACTAATGCTGAAATATCGGACTTGAATGATGGGGCAGTGCAGCATGCAGAGATAGTAGTTATACCAGTTTCACAAAGAAAAAAGCAGTTTTGCATTGAGTTAGTTGATGTACCTCTGCACTCATAGTTGTGCCAAATTTTCAGAATAATTTTATGCACGACTCTAGTGAACTACGAAAACTACTTTCTTCATCGGAAAATCAATATCAATCAGTTGGATTAGGTTTATATTACTTTTAACTACTTTTGTTAGGTATATTTGGAAAAAAAAATCAACAGAATAAGATGAATTGGAACATTCTTCATAGAGAGTTGAACTACAAAGGAACAAAGTGCTAGAAATTTATGAGAAAGTGTCTAGCTTTGAAATCGAAGCTCTCCTCTGGATGTTATGCCATACGAG
>WOGN01000308.1:0-18800 GCA_015342105.1 Leptinotarsa texana | reverse complement strand
TGAAAATCTCATAAATAACGACCCAATCGTTATGAAAGTCGCAAAGAACATATATTTTTAAATAATTTGCGGAACAAAAATTCTTTATGAAAATAATCATTTATGTATAACAAATAAAATATTTAGGAGAATCATATATTATTTGTTGCATTTGTTTTCAAAAGTAATCACGAGTGACACTTCAGTAAGCTCGACTTTATGGTACTTGAAATACTTTATTTCAAAAAAAGCCAGGTTCAATGAAACACTTTGAAAGTTCCACTGTTAGAATCAATCACAATCTTTCTAGTATCACATAAAATGCGTAGACAATTAACTTTGTGAATAGAGAAACGAATCGAAGTACAACAATCCATAAATAATTATGACAGACTTTAATTCTTCCCTCATGGGGAAAGTAATCGGGAAAAAATCCTTAGCCGTAATTATGTTTACGTTAATCGAAATTATGTTTGATCAGTCTTCAACTATTATGTATGAGTGTTGTTAGCATTCTTTAAAAAATGAAATTAGCAGTTGGTGCCATTTTATTGTATTAACGATGTCTTCTTGCTAACAAATATAAATGTATCTGCCAAATTTTTGAACTCAGTTATAAATTAGGATCTGAAACAAGACAGTAATTTTTCAAAAAAACGCCCCCAGCTAACCTTTGGAGATTGCATCGTGTACTCCCCATGGCGATTTCTAGAATATATAATTAGTGTTGGGTTAAGGGTCCAAACCCTTGCAGAGGCGTAGAACAAGAGCTGAAGGAGGGGATGATAGTTTTTGAATGCACAGTAGATTTTTGAGAGTTGTTCATAGATGAGCAACTTCTTCAGTTGTACTGCTCATTTTTTATTAGCGAAGATTCAGAGGAAGGAAAAGCAAGGCATCCAGTTTGCAACTAACCATTGTTATTGGTGGAATTCCTATTTATATGCAAAATATTCATAATTCTGAACTGTTTCTTCGGTTTTTTTCGATTACCTTCTATAGTATGCACCAACTAAGACGAGTCAGGGCAGAAACGTTGAATTGTTTTTTGTTAAAAGACTCCGTTCACTTAAGTTATATTTCGCCAATATATATATTGACATTAGTTAGTGTCACCAATAGCTATCTTTGATGCGTACTTTACCTTGCGTTGAATTCACTTGGATCAATATTGTCTTCTTATTTTTCCAATATTTCCCAAGATATATTTTTGAATCCACTCTAGATTTCGGTGCTTCATAAAAACACAATGTCGAAAAATTATTTCGGAAGATTAGAAAATTCTCTTCCCATTATTTTCAAATTTCAAATATCCATTACTGACATAGCAAACAATCAATATAATGAATAATGGAATATTCATTCTTTCTTGAAGATAACAATTTTAAGAACTTGTCTGTTTATCTGTTGAGCCAGTTATACTAAACATCCTGGATTTGAGCATGTTTAACCTAAAAAGAGTTGAATTTCTATTCCCCTTTTGTGAATAATTTTTGTTTCATTTCATTTCATAGAGTTATAAAATTGTGTGTATTATTCTCTATATTAGCCTATTTTATTTACAATTATATTATATCTAATAATTTGAAATAGGCTCACAGTTCTCTAACTGCACAGTAGAGAGGACTGGATCCTCCGGGAGAAGGAAATATTGAGAGTAGATAGATGTTGGCTCACATATGAATCAAAAACACTTTTAGGTTTTGGTGCATGTGTTTTCAGTCGCAGATCCAGGACAGAGATATCAACCTGCCTAGGAACCTATACGACTGTATTTCAATCGGAAATTTATGCTATTGAATTGTGTGTGGAGAGATTGGAAGAATCCAACCTCATTCACAAGTCAATAAAAATTTCCTTATAGTCAAGCGATGTTGGAAGCCTTTGTCTCCTGACGACTAGCGTATAAATTGGTAGCAAATTGCCAAAAACAACTCTCCTCAATAGAAAGACTTAACAGATTGTCTCTGGTCTGGATTTCTGGTTATACTGGCAGAATCTTTTACGACTGGCTCACTCCAAGGCGCTTACTCACCCCTCGATACTTGATACCAAACAGTGGTTGAACTACAGTAGGAATGAACTACGATATCTAACAGGCCTTCTTACAGGTCACTGTCATTTGAATCATCATTTGCAGAGACTCGGACTGTTGGAAGACAGTGTGTGTCGCCTCTGTTTGGAAAATGATGAAACAGCAGAGCACATACTTTGTGCCTGCTCCGCTGGGGAACGAATAAGCCTAAAAGACCACTCACCGTACAAACTAATCGACTTCGTTAAGAAGTTGGGTTTATTTGGTCAAGTGTGAATAGGTCTGAGCCACAATAAACATTTGCGGGTTGCAGTGAAGGGTCGAATAGATCCACTTAACACTCAACCATCTCTGTTTCTCCGTACTGATGAGTCCTAGGAAGCTAAATTTTGGTATATAGGTGCTTCTTAGGTCTTGGATGCGCACTAAGAAAAGATTTTCAAATATACAACTATGGGGCACCTCCTAAGGGTAAAAGAGGCGCAAGAAAAAAAAGTGTTTTTAAAATTATCATTATTATATCCTCTATCTTATCTGTTCATGATGTGACCAATATGGCCCCTAACAACATTTAATTTGAATATATATTTTCGAAGATATTACAGATTCAAAATGCAGGGACTTGGCGGTTGCGGCGGTACCGAGCCAATTATATGTCGCTGACGAACAAGCTGTTAACGTTGTATATAAAGACATTCTGTAATATAATTAGTATCAGTACATATCGTAGATTTCTGAATTATAACTAAAATCTTCATTACTCTTCATTTGAACTGTTTAAAGTGTAGTGTATATGTGTCATCCAGGAGAATGTAAATATCCAGTGACAAATTCGAGTAAAACTTTGAGATTTTCACTTCCACTTCCAGTGTCAAAGAATTCACAACTTACAGTTTTGTCGTTTACACTAGAAAAAGGAAAGGTCCAAATACTGAGAGTTGATGAAATATATTTTTTTTATAAATGCAAGATTCACACACAGAGTTTCTATAAATACAGATTGGATGTTTTGATATTCAATTTTCATAACTGATTCAGAATGAAGATTAGTCTTCAGAGGATCTCCATGGGAAAATTTATTTACGTTCAGTTTTACTGTATTAAATATAATCCTCAAAAGATGCTTCTCTCGTTTTGGAAATCAAACTAGGAATACTTCAGTGAGAGAAATATTTGGAACCTCCGACGTCGAGGGACAGTATTTTTGTTCTGTTTTGGAAAAAGTATTTTCAATAGAATGCTAAATCAACACGACTTTAAAGTTTTTTGTAAAATAAGTTTTCATTATTCGTGGTACTGGTGAGGTATAAGAATCTTCTTCCAAATATTCGTTTTCATACATAAAAAAAAATATGTTCCTAATAATGATTACATCCTTTGCGAATAATTGCTCGCACGCCATTGTCTTCAGGTAGTTTCTAAGCGTTTTGGGACCGTGGTTGTTAAGTTCAGAAGATGAATGGATAACAAGTGAAAATGTACAATTAGGGACTCTATATAACGACTTTGGGACCTATTCTTCCAGAAAGAGATAAGTGCTTTTTGTGTATTCACGAGCCTTATCACAAAACATAATTTAATAGTCAGAAATTTTCACCTTCTCAAAAGCGTGACGCGGGCGCAAAAAATACGCCAACTGAGAGATATCGGGAATTATGAAGGGGAGACTTCTTTTTGTTGAACGCTCTAATTTATTTTTGAGATTTACCAGTTTGATAGCGTGATTTATACTGGAATGAGTTATTTCTGGCGTTTTAAATCTGTAATATATAGTTATTGCGATGTTTTTAATTTTTTCGGCGATTAAGCTGAATCTTCTCGTTTGACATATGTTTATTTGACTTCAGTAACGGGAGAACGTATGTGTTTATTTGTTTTTCTGGGAATGTTCGGACAAGTGGCGCCGATTCCGGATTGGATTACCGAATGTTTTTCTTGGAATGTGTCGTGAATTTCAGGTTGAAGAAATATTTTGAGAGGCAAGTTATAGATATGTTCATTTCAGAAATAAAAGCCAGTGGAATATCTGGTATTTTCTTGGTTTCAATTAGAAATAGGTAGACACTGTTTGAATATTTTTTTAGGAATTGATAGATAATAATAGATATAAAATTTAACGTATCAAAAACAGGCCGATGATGAAATATAAAAACGTCGCATTGCAAATTGGTTATATCAGATTATAAAAATATTAAACACTATTGAAAGTTTCTCTGCTCGATATTTCTAATTGGCCAATTATTTCAAAACAACCACCGATATTCTTGATATGAAAAGATATTATTCTAGTTTCCGAAATACCAATAGTGGGACCAGTTAAAAAATGGCCTATGTTTGTTACCTGAATTCAAAGTTTCGAAGATTATAATAATTGACACCTATAATAACGAAAATAAAGTGAACTAGTCATCTTTTTCTCTAATACTGATTGTCTTTCTCTGTGGCAGCTGTCTCTGGTTAATTTCTCCATACTGAAGAACTATCTATTACATTTTTTCACTTAACATCAGTCACTACTACTATTAAGTGATTGCGAAGTTTCTGATAATATATCTTTTGTTAATATAATTCAATTCTGATTTCTGTTGGAAGAAATTTTGACATCTAGATAAAGCATCATATCTTCGATATGTTTATATTGAATTTTGCGAAACTATTCTCTTTTTTTTTCCACAAAACTGAAATTGGAATAACAAACCTTCATAGTTGAAAATTTTCTGAGAAACGAAGGAGTAATTGAATTAGAAATAAAATGCAATTTCACGTTTTCTCAACAACTGTATGTGTCTAATCTAGAGTGTGTTCCAATGCACTGATATATTTGAATAAATGCGAAAAATATAATGGAAATGTTTCAATAGTCCAGGCATGTATAATAATTTGGGAATACGAATGCAAATACGAATTTAGATTCCCATTCCAAATACTGAAATACATATGAACAATATTACTGGAGTTTTTTCCCAATACCAAACTAGTTTGATCTTCCTCTTGAAGATGATCACTTGGTGTTCGAAACACGTGTCGAGATGTTAAAATAGCGGTTTGGTGTTGGGAAAAAACTCCAGTAATGTTCATTACTACACAAAAGTTTCCAAACAGTGCATCACAAGTACCTATGAACAAATCTGGAATCTTTGTAGAATCTGATGTTTCTGAAAGGCAGCAATATTCACCTGCTTTCTGACAGTAGTAGTCTCATCAAATAAAGAAAAAAACTGAAATAACACAATCATATTAACATTAAATCTCATACATTTCTTCGACTCTTATTTTTTCAGTTGAACTCGTTTTCTTTTTCAGTGTTTATTTGTGTTAGAAATGTTAGTATTGAAATTCATTTAATTACTAGATTAATGTATGAAAAAAGACATGAATTTTAATTTTTTGTAACTGAAAAATATATCGACAAATGTTATATAATACAGCGATTTCAATGTTTCAAACCCAATGTTCTAAGAATAAATAGGAGTTTTCACAAATTATTTTTCATATCTTATGTCTAGAAAGTTTTTTTCTGACTTGTCAAATTGTGTATGTAATCTCTTTTTCCAATGAATTCCATATGCTTCTCGAAATGCTAATCTCAGGATGTTACCAAACGTAATGTTGATATTCAATATTGCTTCAACAATATCATCCAATATTTATTTTTATTATGGAGCACTAAAAATAGGTGTTATTTCTGTTAAAAGCCGCGTGGTTACAATAAAAACATTGTGTCTTTTATTGTTATTGTTAATTTATTCATTTTTTTATCGGTTGTATAATATCCAGAGATAGGAAGGTGTAGAGTCATTTAACCCGAGGTGTGGTCTAACGTACAATGACTGTATTCTAGATATTTTTAACTCGACGAAGAATGGAAATAGATATCGCGGTCACTTGTGATGGCATTTTATAAAATATGATCATTCCCAGCGCTCAGCATGTGCCACTTTTTATAAAGTGGAAGCTTTCACAAAAGGCGTTGTTACTCATCAGCTGAAGGGCTTGGGAATCCAATGATACTTTGTTAATTTACATAAAGAATATGAGTGGAATCTTGACGATTTGTCATTGACCTTCGTTTCGTATGTAACTTACCTTAAAACATTTTAAGTTTGAAATTAAAGATCCCCCGACACGTACAACACCAGCCACGATTTGTTTCAATGTAATATTCTTTGTCTGCGTTTATAAACAAGAAAATTATGTTAAAACAACGTTAAATAAAATGGCTGGAAAACAATGTGGCACAAACGACCCATTCGGAAATCTGTAATGGCTTTTCAACCTCACTATTTACTCGATATTGCGTAGGTACATATTGATTTTGAGTTTATTTTACGAACTCACAATGAGTACAGCAGAGTTCGTTTAATGACAGCAAGAGTGTTTGTTCTTCTTTTTACAGCTTCTCACAAGCGACTTCGTTTTCTACTGTCCAAAGTGCCTGGACTCTCGTAAAAGACAAATGGCTCTGAGCGGTTCAAGGAATAAGTGGGTTTCAATTGCGTTAATTTCTGCAACAGTGTTTTCTGCAACTAAGAGTTCGATTTGGAATAACAACTTGAATTTTTCAAACTGGTGATCATATGAAATCTTTCTGACGTAGTCTTATTGTTTGAAATGTGAACCCTAATGTGTTAGGATGGGTTATTTTAAGCCATTCTTCCATGGAAGGTGAACTGATTACCGGTCACCTATTGATTCAAAAGATCACGTGTTAATTCTACTATTATTTCGATCGTCAAAGTGGGCACCAATTCTTCATTTAAAGAGATAGACTCATGGTTGCTTTAGGGAAGTTCTTCATGATCGAAAACATGTTTATCTATCCTTCTGTCACATCGAAATTCAAATTTTATTGCGTCCATATCCTATTAACAAAAAATATAACAAATTAAAGTGTGTCTGATGGGTATGTACAATTAAAATGACGGAGGGAGTATAAGCATACTTCGGCCAGTACTTTTTTGATTTCCGTTTGAAGATATCTAAACATCTGCTCTCTCTCAAATCGAGAGGCAGAATGTTGAATAGACGTATTCCAGATTACCGGAGCTTTCTTCAGTAAAATATTTCTTTTGTTTCTGGTTAATATTACTGGAGTTTTTTTCCAACACCAAATCGTTATTTTTAACACCTCGACACGTGTTTCGATCACCAAGTGATCATCTTCAAAGAGGAAGATAAAATAGTTTTAATCTTCCTCTTTGAAGGTTCCAAACAGTGCATCATTTGTTTCTGGTGTCATACATGTGAATATCGCAATGCCTTCTAAAGCTATTTGGATTCTTGAAAATGTGAGTTAACAGTTTTAATATATAAATAGAGGGCACCGTGAGAATTTTCTTACTTATAAATGTGTCTCTGCATGATGTTCTATAAGATACCTGAGCAAAAAATACGTCTAATGTCTAATACGTTTTTGCAACACAAACATCGAATATCTCCAAGACCATTGAAAATATCGATAATCTTATATTTTGTGCTTATAATAAATATAACGAGAAATATTGAAAAAATTAACTGAATATTCGTACCTTATTTCTCATATCTGAGAAAAAGTTGTTTCAATTTTTCCAATTGGAAAATTTCGTCCTGGTGATCAAATTTGCAAGATGCAAATGGACGAAATACTTCCTTACAATTTATTCAGAATTGTTATAGTTCAGGAATTATCTCAGAAACCAACTTATATCGATAAAACTCAGTCTTCAGTTGCCTTGTTGACTTGAAAACCTTTGTTTGCAAACCATGTAGGTAACCAATATGTAACTTTTCAATTTGTGTCCCTCTGTTAACAATTTTTACATAATGTCGATAGATGGTTATGACAAACGTTACTGATTCGTTGATTGTTTCAACGAATTCATTGTTCACTATTTACTCTAACTGTTCCTATCGTTTATGCATTTCTGTTAACTCAATGACATTCACAGTTCTTTAAAGTGCCTCATATGATGAAATTTTGACAAATATCCTGAAAAGTGGAATGATGATGAAAACTATAACCTAATTAAATTCTTTTTATAATAACACCTTTCATTTCTCGAACCTGAATCGACACGTGGTAAGTAAACACTTTTTTACAATATTGAATCGTCGTTTTTTTTTTACGTCACAGAAAAAATTGTGTATTATACACAGGAAAAATATTAGATTTTAGCTCTCCGTTTTTTGTCTCCCGACGCGTAGCGGAGGGAGACAACACAACCTTGAGCTAAAATCTAATACTTTTTTCTCTTTTATAATAAATAACTATTTTTCCAATTGTCAGGGCCGCACTTGCCATACCCGTAAAATCCTGAAAAATCGAAATGTATGATACTCATGACAGATATTTCATCAGAAATCATTCAACTAAAATCTTTTCAAATACCGAGGTTCGATGTATTTCCACATCATTCAATTAGCAAATCTGTTCAAAAGGTTAGACGAATAATTAATTATAGAAATCCGAGGAAAAGCGGTCGAATGTTAAACTCGTAGTGTCACAGAAGCCCCACAACACAGAGAGCTAGAGCTAACTTTATGACAAACAGAATAACATGTGCATCCTTTGGTATGCAAATTGAACATTTGTATCCCACTTTGCTTCCAACATGTAAATAACTCCACTTTGAATATTTCACGAACTGTATGATGCAAACCTTGTCATTAGGTATAATTATTTCCTTCATCTATTTTTAGAAGTAATAACTCATCTTTGTGAATAATAATCCTCAGATGTATCGCATGGAATTGGGTATTTTGCATGCTTTGTTTGATATTGGAGGTTGTATATTACACGGAAGGAAATGATATAATAAAATGCTTATTCAATATGGAAAAAGTTGGCATATGTATAGTATAATTTAACAACAATGTTTTCGTTTTAATGCAATAATATTTCTGAGCATCTAGTGCCTACTATTACGGAATTGTACTATAATGTATTCTGTTATTTTATTCTACTTTAAATTTAACTTTCAATTAACAGTTTTAAAATGATGTAAAATATGTAAAAGTCTAAATCTTCAAGAATACAGGCTATAAAAAAGTTGAGTATGGATCTATACCAACTCAAATTAGCGAATCACTTTCCTCTGGTGAAATAGGTGATACTCATGGTATTCGTACCACTTTCCTGCATATGGATGTCTTCAATATGCCCTACAATATCTACTGTGAGTGGTACACTTGTCATAACACATTGTATAGAGATTATAAAGAAAAAGTTCTATACAGTCTGCTGCATTACTCATGTGTGAACGTTTTAGAAGAAAGTCGATGAAAACTTTCAATCTGTCGTTTTAAAAAAGATCATTACAGTAATACTGAAATCCGAGAAAATGTATGTAGTGATATAAAACAACTGCCAAGGGACAAGTGCCCTCATCGAGGATTGTACTTAGTGGTTGTGAAATAGAAGATATCCCATCTCATATTAAAGCCTTTCTCAAGATGTAAATAGTTTAAAATGTAATAACTTCGTCAAAATTCACATGAATCCATTTTTCATAAATATTTTGCACTCATAAATTTTTAATTTTTCTCGTTTTTTCACAGTGTGGAACTTTCACTATTCAGTTTTAACTCTGCTTGACTTTTTTAACATCGAAATAATATTCAAGTGTCTTCAATTTATTGAATGTGTGTACGTTGATGGCTTCATTCGAAGAATCAAGCTGTGAAATTTTAATTTTAATAAATGCCATCATGCGTTCGTATTTTTATCGTCCATTCAGATATAACAAATGAATGGGTCGTTAATTGCTGGTATGGAAATACTAAACAAACATTTTTATGTTCGAATGTCATAAACTAATTATCGTCGACGATAATTCTGGCGCAGGTCGTGGGCTTTTATTGTGACCAAAATTTCTGTGTGTTAATGAAAATCTAACGAGATAGAATTTATTATAAAAACTCGTTTGGGAGTTTGTTTAGGAAGATTAATAAAAAAATCCAACGTCCATTTTCAGGTCTTTCTTTGAACAAATACTATTCACTAACTGGTTTAGTGAAAGGTTTTCATTCAATAATTGAACACACTCCTCCATAGAGATATACCTTTAAAAAATACTGAGGATTCAAGTACTGAAAATGTTTCTTTGGTAATTTTTCTATTTATACTTATATAAAATTTCTGAATTTGTTACGTCATTTATGACCACAACATTCTCAGTGATGCCAGAATAAAGAATGCGTTTACTTCTTGGAAAAATTTATTCAATCTTGAATTTACTTCTTGTTGAAATTCTGTTTCTAATTGTTTTTACGAAATCTTCTTTCCTGATTAACAATGAACTTTTTCCTAAAAGAGAATCTGAATTGTAGACAATTTTGCCTTTACCCAAATTATTTAGGAAAGAAGGGTTTCGGATTTCTACTTCCCCATCTTTATACAAAAAAATGTTGGAATGTAGGAAGATGTGTTGATCATGCAAAGAAGTAACTTTAAAAGACAAACTGTAAAAAAGGCCTTTCGAAACAACTACTTTTATATAAACAACTACTCTCATAAACGGAAGAAAAACTGTTTCGAAACAAATACTTTTATATATACACTGAATTATACAAAAAAAATACTTTTGTTGAGACATTCATTAGGGAGTTTAATCAGATATCATTCACACGATTGCTAAACAATAAAATAAAGTAAATGAAAGAGGTAACATTTCACTAACAAAATTGTCAAAATTGAAACTATTGTGTCATGAATCGATAAGAAATAATATTTCTGAAAAACTTGAAGTGTTGATATTTTAATTAATGTTTTTCGATAATTCATCAAAAATCCTACGAACCATGCTAAAAGTAAAGTTGAGAGACACTTTCTATCTATTGAATAGTACACTCAAATCATTTTTCAATATGGTACTAACATTATATCTCTCCGTTGATAAAGAATATGTTTATTTTTTGTTCAAAAGCCTAAGAGCAAAGTTCGTTAAGTATGAGAGAACGGATTATCAAAATTTTAAGATTTTTGAATTTGTTTCGACAACTCCATCGTACAGGAATATTAGCAAGAAAACACAAAGATCGTTTTGAGTCAACAAAAAATAATAGATCAAAACGAAGATGAAAGACATGAGAACAAGACATATTTTTTATAATCCGAGTGTAATAGCCTAACAAAATTTAAAGGAATACTAATTAGGACATATTGAATTTCTCACGGAGGGAATCTACAACTGAAACTCGGATTCAGCACACACATAGTTGTGTGCTGAACCATCCAACTTCTACTCAAACTCAAACTACTACCAAACGCTGAATTCAGTAATACGATATTAAAGCAAATATCCTTCCAATACGTGAATCATTATCGTCTCTTCCTTCAAAGTATATAGGGTTTGGTGGTAATTCTACAGAAGAAAAATATTTCTTTAATTAACAATTAATCACGAGAAAATTTGGAACCTCGATGACATTCATCGCTTCCATTATCACTTGTTCATACAATTAAACAGTTCGAAAACGTTGATCTAGGATAGTCGCCGACTCGAAGAATAAAAAACCCTTTTTGTGGCGCCCATAAAGCTCTTTTTATAGCGTCAACGTTATCGTCTCAGCCATTAGTAAAATACATCCACAGTCAATTATCACATGTTTCAAACAAATATAAAAGCATTAGGTAATAAGGACATCCCGGCCCCCGTAAATGGGCCTTACAGTTCCCAAAAATTCTCTGCAACACATGTCTTTAACTGTCCCACATATAAATCCTAGTCTCAGGAGTGAACTGAACCTTTTAGTATGTTGTAGTGTTAAGTGCTTTTTAATGTATCTCTGGGTTTTCTTATTCTTTATTGTGCTTGGAACTGTTTCATAAAATAGATAAACACGGCTTTACCACAAGTCAGTTTGTGATCGGGCAGGTAGAGAAATCGGGAGGTGCATGGAGGTGTCTTGTCGATTACACAAAAATGGCAGCGAATAGTCGACAGTAGTCTGAAAAGATGAATGTTCTACTATAAGGTTCGATGAATGTCTTTCTGAAATGAGTTTCGAATTTCAAGGCGTTCTGAGTCCTTTGGTGTCAATATCCTCTTCAAATTCTCTGAATTTCATCGACCAACAATGTAGAAAGTGGTGTGACGGTTATTTTTCATCTGATTGTTCAATTCATCAATATTTCTATTTATTTCAATTATTAGAAAACCCATGGAAAAATTATAGGGTATTCAGAAAGCATAAGATACTTTTAAGTATCTTGTCCCCACAGTTTGAGACACCTTTTGGAGTCAAGGTCGTATTTTTTTTATTGAATTTGACCACATCAACGACAGATCTCTTTTTAAGGCTACGAATTACATTTTGAAGATTCTGAAGGCAAAGTATTTGCCAGTCAATGTTTTTATGACCACGAGAATTCTACAGGCAAATTTTCATAAGACGAGAAATACTGACAGTCCAAGTATTCAAATATTTTCAAACGCGTATATCAACGGAGGATAAATAAAAATTCACTTCTTTCTTTCAAATAATAATCAACCATAATACTTTACTGCCTTGAATTTTTCTAAAGACAAAACACAAGTATTACTGAAAAATGCTTAAGGCGCTGCAAGAGAGGTGCCTGTGTGAAAGTAGTGCCTTACGTTGGATTGGAATCGCTGGAGATTCAATTCATTTGGAATAACGTTCTCACAGTTCTTGAAATGAAAGAGTTCTTAAACAGTGGAGTTCGAGAAGTACATAGTTGAACCTCAAATCGCTGGGCAGCCACAGTATTTCTGATATAATAATAATAATAATAAATGGTTTTTATTTTTATCTTGGAAGAGTTTAGCTTATGCTATTCTACCACTCCACCAAGAATATTTTTATACATGAGTGTATTAATAGTGATACAGAAGCATACATAGCATACAGAAGCTCTACAGCGCTATATGTACCGCTTTTGGTGGATTCAAATATGCTAAGTCACTTGAAGAGCAACTTGAACACTTCTCCTGAAAGTATCTATAAAAGAGAAATATAAAAGAGAGACATACATGACCTCCATACATGAAAACAATACTACAAAGAGGTCTAATCTGAGCTTTATAAAGCATCAAAATTTGCGAGGGTGTGTACAGTTTTCTAGTTCGGAACAGTGTTCCAAGCTTTTGATAAGAAGCTTTTTGCAATATTTTCAAAATTTTACCAGCAATCTACCAGTAAGGAGAAAAAATCCCTTCTTTCTGAGACATTGGCGCAATCCTTTCGACTTTAAGAAAGTGCGAAAGTGTATAGTCGATCTTGTCTTAGGTTTGAAATGTTCACCATTTCCTTCTAGACGATAAGTGTAATAGTTCATAAATTCATGATTCACAATCTGAATATTACGGATAATTGTTGAAAGTACTGGTTTTTCCACAGGTCTTATTTGTATCTGAACTGGTACATTTGATTGTGTGTTTGTTGACTTATCTTCTATCACCTGAAGTATATCGGCTTCGATTCCGTCAAAGAAACCTATAATAATATATTATCCAAATGAAAATGGGCACCGCCATCGATGGGTGGACCTTGAAACGTTAAAAGCCCAAAATTTAGTGCTAGAGTATCGAAAATTACAGTGCCCAAGCTCGCCTCCACTTTATTATTCAATTTGAACACGTTAATTTGGCGATAATTTTGAAATACCTCGTATAATTTTTATATAGGCCGCTTATAGACGAGCGGGCAAGTGTGTTATTAAATTAATTATCGACCTACGCTGGCGTTGGAACTTGTTCTGTGGGTATTTTTTCTACGGGGGACAATTTCATATTTTATAGCCTCATTTGGACCATTTTTCTCAGGACGGGCAGTTAATAGTTCCGATTTGAATACTTCTCTGCGACTTTGTTGATGAATTTGATGGATTCAACGGGATGGGAAGGTTATAAGCCATTAATTTTAATTACGCTCCGTAAATCCTGAGGTTTATAATGTAATATTATTCTGATATGATTATATATCTTCTCAAGGAATACTGATACAACATTTATGATTCTTCATTTTCAGTGCCATACAAAAGGATATTGAATGTAGTAATTATTTTTGAAAAATTACCCGTTAAATATGATATCGATACAATGATGCACAAATAGTTTCTTATTGTCAATCTACCGTGTTAGGAATCACACGTTAAAAGGTAAGACCTCGTTAGTACTTAGCTAGCACAAGTTTCTCAACTTCTGAGAGTTGTCATTCGTATGGGGGCGATAGCTGATTAACGGAAAAGCAGATTTTAAACAGATGTCAACCTACTTGTCAACAACATCTGTTGATGCGCATCGAAGATTAAATTATCATTAACGAAAAATGCAAATGAAATGTCCTTGGTAAAGTTCCATGTATTAATGTTTTCAAATGTATAATGTTAATTATGCAACATGTTGAGATGTATCAAACAGTTTCTCATTGCCATGGTTACCAAACTAGAAACGGAGACCTCATCAGAATTCCTGCACTCAGCTTCTATGAAAAAAGCCCCTCATATAGAGGTATAAAGTTTTTCAATCATCTTCCCGCATACCTGAGAGAGTAACGGAATAAAAATTTCTTCAAATCAAAATTGAAAGTATATTTGCAAGACAAATGTTACTACAATATCAAAGGATTTCTTGATGCAAAATAAAAATGTGTTTGCTCATATGTATGAATATAAATGTTATACATGTTTTCATGTTTAACTGAAGAAATGTATAAAATTGAGATATTTTAATATTGCTGATTGTAAATTTGTCTATCATCACACGGTTTTTTTATTTGTGACGAATCCTATATCATGCTGTATGTGATCTGTAGGGATTGAATAAAGATTATTATTATTATTATTATTATTATAACAGTACTTCTACACATAAAGATATTGTGAGATTTTCATAATCGTTGATGGAAAATGTTATTGTATTTAGATACTAGGTATCACTCACACAAAAAACCAACATTGAGAACATGTGGTTTGAGACGAAGAGTAATAAAGGCAACTTTTTAGTTTGCTTTTATTACACTTCGGCAGATTCTCTTTAGATATGGTTTTGTTTATGTTTTAGATTGTGAAAGGTTGGAAACTCAAAATTTCATATCATATTGATTTGTATACATACCCTAGCAGTGGTAAAATATTTCCACAATTTGAATTTTACCTAATGTTAAGTTCTGCGATTTACCCTAGCAGTTGCCCGGGTAGCTCAGTCGGTAGAGCATTGGACTTTTAATCCAAGGGTCCAGGGTTCAAGTCCCTGCTCGGGCGGTTTTTTAATACTTAAAATGTTTTTATTCAGAATCACTAAGGATTTGTATCAAAAATCCCTTTTTTTATTATCATTAAATGTTTTCCACACGATTTGTTTCACGTTCCTAAAAGCTACTTACTCTAAAACGCTTTTCTGTGCTAACTATTATTTTCAAGTTAAATATTATTGTTATCTGAGATGGACCAAAAATGTGTGATGAAAATGGCGTACTTGATAAAAAATCCATAAAGTATCTAAATTACACCTTATTGCGAGATATACATTGAATACTTTACAAAACTGCAACATTAGTTTCACTATTGAAGAAGTATAGACACACTTAAAGAAGCTATTTTGTAATGAAACACGTGTTGTGGTTTTGTGAACTGTTTAAGTGAAAATATCACAATAAAATATGACTGGAATACGTTATGGATTTTCATCCATTTCCATCAAAATATTTTTTTCTGTTCGCCTCTGCTATTAGCTGTCGGTCAATGTTGCGTTGCAGTCATTGGAAATCACTGACATAATCAAATTGTATGATACATAAACTGAATGACAAATTATATATGCAAAACGCGCATATACACGATTTCAAAAATATTAATTGACAATAACTTAGAGATGATAATAACTCTCTTGATTTTACGTTATGTAAAGTTCCATGGCTTACCTTAGTAATGCCCGGGTAGCTCAGTCGGTAGAGCATTGGACTTTTAATCCAAGGGTCCAGGGTTCAAGTCCCTGCTCGGGCGCATTTTTTTTTATTTTAACATTTGAAATGTTTTCATTTGGAATCTTTTTTGATTTCTTCTTAGAATTCATCAGAAAAGTTTTCCATAACGATGGGTTTTCATTCATAATACTCACTTAAAACGCTTTTCTATCAATTTGTTCAAAAACCGATTTTTCAAGCTATTTTTTTGTCCGTATCAGCTATTGATCAGAACACTTCAACAATTCTGTTGCCGTTGAACATCATTGTTTTAATCATTCGTAATCACTGAAATAATATCGTATTTTATAATACAATGAACGGAATGGCAGATTATGTGTGAACGTATAAAAGCGTAAATATTGTTCACTCACTATGACTTGAAATATTCTAACTGTATCGATTTTACGTGATGTAAAGTTCCACGGCTTACCTTAGTAACGCCCGGGTAGCTCAGTCGGTAGAGCATTGGACTTTTAATCCAAGGGTCCAGGGTTCAAGTCCCTGCTCGGGCGCATTTTTTTATTCTCCACAGAGAAATCGCACGTAAAAAGGTAAGACCTCGTTAGTCCTTAGCTCGCACAAGTTTCTAACTTCTGAGAGTTGTCGTTCGTATGGGGGCGACAGCTGATTAACGGAAAAACTTACGTGATGACAGTAAATGATTATTCTTTTACCTATGAAATTAATTTCTGAAGGTAAATATAAAAATTGAGCACATTTTCTTTTCGTTTCATAATCGTATTCAGTTGAGAATATTAATTACTAGTAATTTGAAAGTAAAAATAAACGAAATATATATTACTTAGAAATACAAAAAATGTATGTATGGTGTTTGAAACTTCGAAATATTCAGAGAGAAGAACTAGAGAACAGTTGTGAAATTCGACGTCTGTTTTTTGTGGTGCACCGAAGGAAAAAAATCACATTTGTCAAATTCCACCAATAAAACTCTTTCAAGGTAATTATACGAGTATTTTGTATCAACTGCCACGCTACGTTTGTTGATAATTTTGTATAGTTATCAAAATAGTGTTTTAAGGAGGTGTTTTTAAAGTATTCGAACGATACCAATAACGAGCTCTATTGATTAATGAGATTTTTTTGCCTTACTGGGACACAAAACTATTAAATAGTGAAAGTGTTGAGGTAATTTTTCATATATTCAGACATTAATAGTAACTGGAACAACAATGACTATTATGACCCTAAATACACTAAAAAGTAAACAATTAATGAAGAAATATTACAGAATGCGGCTAATTAACATATGTATCTTTTCCGGCAATTGTTTTATTTGTTATGATTATTACAAATAAATTTCTCGAGACGTTACTTGCAGTTTATTTCAATCATATCATCGTGAATTGTTTCAATTCAGTAATTCTCAAATTTGTAGAACAGAAAAGATTTTCCACTCGAAATGTCACTATAATGTCAAATATTATCAATTGTAGGACAAATCACTGGTTTTCATAGGATCTACTAACTGCAAACACTAGTATTAATAAATCAATAACATTTTATACATATTTCTACTCAAAATCATATTTTGATGATTTTCTAGTTATCCCATCAATCAATCATCATTTGTTTATTTTCTAATTTTCTCTTGCGTTCGTAAATAAGCCCCAAGTCATATTTGTCGGGAGTTCTTTACGATAATCGATAGTTTTTTATCTTTATGATTGATGATAGTTTGGGACTTTATCGCGATGTAAAGCCGAAATAACGGAACTCGATAACCTCATGGCAGTACTTTGAATGATTAACGTTTGTGGGATATCGCTTTCAAAACTAACATCTGTTCACCAGCTACCAGAGTCCGGCAAGTATCAATTTTCACAAAAATGATACTACGCCACTTGGAGGTCTTCCCAGATACATGATTATTGCTTTTTTTTCGAGAATTTTTTCGAGGTATGAGTGACCGGTGTCGATAATAACAGGTGTCATATATAGCAAAGCCGCATCACCGAATTTTTTTGAAGAATATTACTCCTCCACTTTACCATTTTCGTGTCCTCATTTTTCAAAAAAAACTTTATTTTGAGTATACAGAAAGATGCTTAAGACAAGGCTAAGAAAGACGTCTGATTACAAAATTAATTAAAAAAGCAGAAAAAAGTGATAGATGACAATGTTACGTTACGTTATATTGCTTGGTGAATGTTCTAAAAACAACTTAAATTCCAGAGTAAAATATAATTCACAGGATTTTTACTATTAAATAGGAGTTACATATCGTAAAATATTGTGAAAACTGTGGTTTCCCTACAAATGATCTCCCGAAACTAAGTTTTCAATTGGCAAAAACTTTCCAATTTTCAAAAATGATACAAAATGAAATACATAAGTGAAGAATAACCTATTGCTTTCGTACGTAACGTTCTTTCGTTGTATGCTAGGAATTTCAACCGGAAGAACGTAATAATAATTTTCTTAATAAACTACCTAAAGTTAAAACAAAGACACTTATTTTCACTTAAGAACATGGAGAACCATTACATTACGCTCAACCGTTAATGCTGTTGGTAACATTCAAACAAATATTTCAAGAATGACACTGACCAGGGGATGAAAGACAATACTGACGAAAGTCTTTTGAATTGAATAGTTGGGTGATTACTATAGAACCCGTGATGATATTTTTTTTTAATTCTGTTGGTAATCACCAAAATATTCAATTAAATTCAAAATTATTGAATGGGGAAATAAAGGAGCCTGAAATGAACCTAAAATTATCGCGAATTCAAGACGTATGAAACGTGAATAAAAAGTGAAGTGACTTTTTTTTAAAACAACACATGGATAATCGGCAATAGAGAGGAATATGATATCTCCGTAATTAGCCCAAAAGTATGACCTCACACATGAATAT
>WOGN01000307.1:12073-27124 GCA_015342105.1 Leptinotarsa texana | reverse complement strand
AATCTACGTATATTTTCCTATCTTCAACATAATAATGATGATTGCAGTTTACGGATATCAAAAAAAAATGTAGTCAAGTATATAAAATAAGTCAATTTCGGTCCCGACAAAACTAACGCTATAAATACCTATCATTCGCAGTTACTTTCAATGTCTTACATTGGTGTAGAGGCTAAGAACAATGTCTACCACGCGGACGATCCAGGTTCGAATGACATAACTATTAACTTTTCTCAATTAGAATCACGTGACAAGGGGGCCTGAGTGGTGACGTGGAGTCCCAAGGGGACTGATAGGATAGGTGGAGTACCAAGGGGCCAAGGGGCGGAGCTCCACGCTTGAATCGCTACGATACTCGTTCCATCCTGCGTCGATGACATCACATGGTTCCCCCACTCCTGTTTGAACCAAAAATTGCAAAAAGTTCAGCTTCATAAGAAAATACATGGGATTTTGTGCCAGAATCCGACTTGTTCATCTACTAGCGGCGATTATTTCGGAATTCAGTATCGCAACTCGACTTTTATATGAGTCGGATGTAGACTTGGTAGCGCCCCACACTATCCCCACGCAGGCACTATACGTGCCTGCGTCGTGATTCACACGATCTAATGCATCTTCATAAAGTATAAATAGAGCTCAAAATTAATTTTCCAAAACTGCAACACACTTAATGTTGTGCTAGAGTCAATTTTGGATTACAGAGCTTTTAGGTTTTTTTGTGTAGACTTTTGAATTTTAACCAAGTAGGCTTTGGACGTCGCGGCCATACAGCAGGAAGCTGTTTGAAAGCTATTTAAAATGCATTGTTTCAATAACACTTTATACTTTATTCACTACTGATAAAAGAAACTTCAACAATAATAAAAATAATGATAAAGCAAAATTTTATATTACTGCTGCTTCCAATCCGTATCTAGAATTGGTCGACAAATTGAAAATGAGATCTTTCAACCTTCCCCAGAGGTGAAAAGTCTATAGGCGTTAGGTTCGTTGCAATCAGTCGCATCTAATGCTAGTAATAGTAATTATAATAACAATACAAACAATAGTCAAAAATTATGGTGTTTGTGTCATTATCTTGACGAGTGAGTTTAAATTTCTATGGTAATTTCAATCATACCCAAGCTCGCTTCTCATATTCAAAGGGAATTATTTCGATCTCACATTTATTTGAAGGAAATCATTTTGATAATTCTTGAATGCAATTAGGAGTCTGAAATGTATTTTTCCAAATGAATATAGTTTCATGTATCCGAAGAGTGAATTATTTTGGAGTACATTCAAATACCGTTTGCAATCTGATTATTTAGCGAAATATTATTGAAATTTTATTACTTGCTATATTTCATTTGAATTATGTTATTTGCATAGTGGATCATATGATATCATCGATGCCGCGTGCACTGAACTTTTCCAAATGTTTTTCCATAATTTCTTCCAGATACAGTCATTTGATAGCATCGTTCTATATCTAGCATTCATTCCAAGAGAGACACTTCATTTGTTCTGGCAATAATTTGTTTCGAAATCATTTCACACGATTCAGCTCTTTGAAAATCTACCAGCTGATAAGTCTGATAAGTCAGAGCTCTCGTATGTGAAATGAAAGACGAATAATTTTTTTCTACATTGGTTATTCAAAGATTGGTATATTATACCAGCATTCTTGAGTTTAGCGATAACCGGTATCACAAACGGTGTGGAGTTCAATTCTTTCTGCTCCAGGATCAGAAAACTGTAACATCTTGGTATTTTGTAGTTTGCTACTTTCCTCAGATCGTTCAACTATCTTTGCTAAGGCTTGATCAATTCTTTCGGTAAAAAACTGTCCCAGGAGATTCCAGAACTCCACATCTTCTGCATCAATATTTCACCTCGTATAGTAAGTGTTGATATTAAGCCAATACGGACTTGATCCACTTGGAAACATTTATTTTGGTTGGTTTTCCATCATGGACATGTCCGATATCCAATTTGAAAGTAGAATAGTCATCATCGGTATTGCACCAAAGTCCTAAAACACGTTGGAATGAAGTTTCACCAAGGATCTTTGAATGTGAAAATACAGCTTCAGATTTAAGTCTCTCTTGTATAACCTGAAAGTTTGTCATCCAACCGACTATTTCGAAGTCTCCTTTCTTCTGTACTTTGCAGACTTCTGAGATAGTATGAAGTGTTTCCTGTTCCGTATCCTTAGAATTCACGAAGTCGTCTACATGAAATTTATTGATGATTGAGTTCAGAATTTTGGGATCAGACCAAAATTTTTCAGCATTAAAGTTCTTCACACACTGTGCACATATGGGAGAGCAAGTTGCACCAATCGTCATCACCGTTATTTCATAATCATCTGGATCTTTCTCGCCATAGGAGAATCTCTGATACTTTCCATCTTGTTCACGAATTTGAATCTGATGAAACATTTCTCTGACGTCACTACAAAATGCATACTATCGTTGACGAAATTTCCATAAGATAGTAACCAGATATTTCAATAGATCAAGGTCAAGGTAAAAGTTCACTATTCAAGTTCACTCCTCTTATCTTGGCGGCTTCATCGAATACCAGGCGTATTTTATTGGGCTTATTCAAATTATTCACAGAAAAGTGTGGTTAGTATCAAAGACGTTGATTGTCTGTTTGTCTGTGAGAATTTCTTCCTGTTTTTTAAAGTGCTGATAACGAATCCGAAATAAATAATGTTTTTTTTGTTTTTAAAGTTAAAACTCCCCAAAGTTTCGAAACTTTTTAGCCTCCTTGCCGCACAATACAGACTATAGAATCAGAATCATAAAATCAGATGAATTTGTTTAACACATCAACATAACATTATTTAACCCTCTCTGACATTCTTCGATTGAATAAACGACATGTTTCTTTTTATACAAAATGGTTTTGCTTTCTGACACCATCCCTATATTGTGACGTCATATATGATGGTATTTTTAAAATTAATGGAAGCATTTCATAGGAGAAAATGTTGACCATTGAACAAAAAATTACATTGAATAAAGAATGAGGAATAAGATATAAAGGTGACGTGAATGAATACTCTACCTTATATAAACTATAGTTTCTATAAGGTAACCACGAGGCTGGAAAGTTGCAATTTTCGGAATTTTGGAGAGCTGTAACTCTGGAAATAAGTAAAAGCACCAATAATTCTTATCCTTGATTTACACGTGAAAATAAGTAAATACACAAAATTATTTCAGTTTCAATAATGAGAATGTCAATTCTGAAAAGTAGAATACCTTGTAGAAGAAAATAATTTTTTGATAAAATCTTTTCGGTACATACAAAAATATGTTTTTTTTCAATAAATTCTACTATTAAATATTTCTCATTTCCGTGAATGAAATCACCAACTAAGATTATACTCAAATATTTTTGCCAATAACCAGTCTGCTTTTAAAAATTATTGATGGAGATATTATATGATCTTTTCTCAAATCCACATATACCAATAACCCTCATGTATGAAAGAATTATTATCATATCAATTCCCGACAGTATAAAAACTCTATATGATCAACCAAACCCATATCATGTTTGCGAAATGTGTTTTCTATAATTCATTGTGGGTGGAAATGTTGGAATAAAATTTCTAGAATGGGAACAAAATGAATATTCAGTTCTGTGAAATATGGCGGTTGGGGTAGAATACCGGCTAAAGCGGAAGTTATAACATTATGAAATTTCGTAGATGAAATCACAGGATGGTTTTCGGAATATGCCCTAATTCACTTAGCAACCTCTTCCCGTTTTTCGAACTGGAGGATTGTAGTTTCTTTTCATCCATAGGGAACATGCAATACGGAATTAGGGGAAAAAAATATCATACTCAGTGCAAGTGTTATTTTATGTTCATTCTCAATTGATGATTTTGAAATGGATGAATTTTCATCACCCAAATTGATGTATTTGATATTAGTTTTCATGAACAATATATTTGATGCAACTGAGCAGTGAGTTTGATATACGATGATAATAATCATCTATTTGTAGTTTTCAATAACATATAAATGAATACAATAGTTATTGATATCTATTAAACAACAAATAAAACTTGAAACAAAATATACCGAAATGATACTGTTCATCTCAGTATCGGCCTCGAAAAAGTAAAACTACAGGGTGAGTCAACAAGATTACCTCGAGAAAACAATTTTTCGAATTGCCCAATTTATTTTCCCAGTTATATCAATAAAAAATCTCCTTTAAAATTATTTTCTCGTATACTGGGTGATTCAGCCGAACGTGGTCAACCAAAGTTATACTTTTGAAATTGAACACACGTCATTGGATTCCATATTTTCTTAGCTCTATAAAGATTTTCGTTTTCGAATTTTCATTGTGAGATTGCCAAGTTATTCTAGGAAAAAACTATTTCGCAGACAATATTTTTTTTTATTTCACCACCCGCACGTTAACAGCAACTGAATGGATTTTATTTAGACATCACTATGATGATTTCGGAAATTTCAACTTTCGGAAACAATATCTAGGGTGCTCGCTAAAACCGGTCAAGTTTCATTCATTTTCAAACAGACCTAATTCAACTTATTCAATTGAAACACTCTGTGTTCCAATTGTAGTGAAATGTTGAAACATGTTAGGAATCACACGTTAAAAGGTAAGACCTTGTTAATCATCAGCTCGCACAAGTTTCTCAACTTCTGAGAGTTGTCGTTCGTATGGGGGCGGCAGCTGATTAACGGAAAAACAGATTTTAAACAGATTTTTTTTAAACAGATATGAGTCACATGTTACTAGTCCTAATTTTCAAGATTGAAATTGATATGTATGAATTATTGACCAATTTCAAATTTCTCAAGACAACAAAGACCGACTCCCCTTATCTTTCTTTTCCTCCGCCACTGCGACCAGAGACAGCCGATAAATCCTCGTAGCTCCCCGAACAGCGCATACGCATATTCCGTCGGCACGACCACTTCAAGGAAACTCGCGATAACTGATAACTCCAAAGCATCGTGCGCTTTCTTTCCTCAGTTTCTCCGTTATCGTCAGTCAGTGCAGGTCTAACCCCCTGTATGTGATCAGTGAGCGTGCGTAGTTATCGAACAGTGCCATGCAGTTGCAGGTCGGTAACGATTCCACGGGAAATCACCCCGCAGGACGAAGTAATCGTCCTGCCGCGATCCTGGACTCTCCTACTCTCGCGAGGGTTGAACGTGCCATGTTGAGGCACGAGGAAGGAACCAATCGACAGGGACAGGACATTGCGAGGGCCCAGTATACACAGGTGAGAGAGTTTTTTGTGCAGGGGCTTTGAGGAAGTTGGAGTTGATTTTTTGACTTCACCTGTTTGATGCCAATTACTTTCTGTATGTCGTCCCATTGCCTTTTATGTAAACATTATTCGAGACTATTTTATTTTTTACAAAAACGTTTCTTGCCTTTGGGTTTTGAAACCAACGGTATGCGAAAGTATGCTTTATAACACTGAGAAATTGAGTGGCCTGTGCGTTCGCCTGATTTTACCCCACTTCATTATTTTATGTGGATATTTATCGAAACGATTTACATTTCGTGAAGAAATATGTAATACATTACATCGCCATAACATAAATTGTTAGATGGTTGAGTATATGCTTTTAAAATGAGTCAATCATTTTCGTCACTCAATAATAATAGCAGACGTTGATCTACTTTGTAAAAACTACGGTTATCCGTTCCATAATTGTCATCTAGCAATTCATAAATATATTTTTGTTAAATGTAACTAGATTCCTACGAGAAATGAAGACCTATCATTAATATTAGGGATTCAATGTGTGAAGGCTCTTACGACAAATCAAATAACATGATTTAAAGGACAACAGAAAGACGGAAATTATTCAGGGTTTCCGGGAAACGATACAAATTGTTTCAAAAAAACTTTTGGAATGCTTCCATCATTTTTGAAAAGCAAGGGATATTTGCTTTGATATGTTTTATGTTCTTTTGTTTACTTACTGACATTGAAAATGTAATATTTCTCCACAGAGAAGAAAAAATCCATTATATGAGCTATCCTAGGACAGGGTTCTATCACTCCAAGGAGGAACGAGATTCTCATTTAGAATTTAATTATTGCAATAATTGTGTGTGACATGTCATGACATGTCACAAAATTCAATTCATAATAGTGAATTGGGTACAAATAGCACAGGTACTGAAATAAAAAAAAGTTGCCAAGTTCTTTGAATACATTCGGGTATCAAAAAACTCATTTACCATTTTTTAACTGAGCAAAAAATTTGAAAGTTAACAAAAAAGTGAATGTGAAAAACAGGCTTCACTAAAATGTTGAGTATCTTTAAAACTATGAAAACTATTGATAATTCAATTTATTGCTTAGCTGACGACAGCACATTTGCCTCGTCATTCCATTTGTATTCCAGGACATCAGCTACGGAGGCAAATCTTCACCGGCAGCAGTAGGTTGCATATCTTAATGAAGATCTAGGAGTGATTTTGAATTGGGGTGAAATTAACCAGGTTCTATCCAATAAGATAAATGTCTCCGAACCGGATATAATAATAACGGGGGGTTAAAATGGATACCAATATGTCTCGGCACAATTATTTTACTAGAATTGCAAAGGCTGCTTCTCAAAAGCTTGGAACACTGTTCCGAACCAGAAAACTGAACACATCTCAGCCACTGTTGATGTTTTATAAAGCTCAGATCAGACCTTCTTTTCAGTATTGTATAGAGCTTTGCCCCATAACATACCTTGAAGTTGCTGGATTTCATCCAGAAAAGAGCTATCCGTCTGATTGGAGACATAAACATCACGTGCAACCTGTCAACTCATATAAGACACTACGTACCTCAGTTACAAATTTAGTTTCTGTAACACAAAGGGATGTCTCGTAAAAAATAAAGGAACACTTTTGGAGAGATCTTCAACTGAATGGTTACTTTGAAAATAGGCTGGTAGATAGTGATAAGAAGACAACAAGAATCTCGCAAGTAACAAGTTGTTACAAACAGTACGAGCTCTCTTCTATGCGGAAGATGATTATCAGAAAAGATAGGAAGAATTGGATCTAAATACCTAGAACCTACTTCAGAATTCACCATATTTAGCAGTCTAACTAAAACCAAGCCACCAAACACAAACGACATCGAGAATTTCCGGCTACTTTATAGTGTAACACTATCAACCTACAATCAGAAGTGACACCACTGGTTTTCTCATAATGAAAAATTGGTAGACCTCGTGACGTTTTATGAAAAAGTACTAACATGATACCTTTTTACGTAACTTTTCTCCGAACTTGATATCTTGTCATTTCCAAAAGTTAATGAAGGAGGGCTATTTACGGGACAATATCTAAATAATAATAATAATAATGATATATAGTCTTCATTTCCTATCATAATGAAATGAAATGAAATCAAAAATCAAAAAAAGATATTCAACGTGTTGGGAAAAGGCCGAAGATCAGATAAACTGTTTGAAGGTGGTTGACAATGTTTCGTAGCGTATTTCATCAGTTCGCACTTCCATTGTCTAATATAATATAAATTGATTTGAAAACCCTGAAAAAACATTCAAAAAATTAATAAGATTAACCGAAAATAACAATTTTGTCAAACAAAAAACTGAAATTACAAAGAAATAACATACAAGCAACAACCAAACAAATAAAAATTGAAATATTATTAGAAGCTGAAAAATAAAAATTAAAAGATTCCAAACCAAGTTATGTCACGACGTTTCGATTTCAGTATCCACAATTGTTAGTATCACCCGAAGACGATTGTGGATACTAACAATCGAAACGACATGACCTAACTTGGTTTGAAATCTTTTAATTTTTAATTTTCATTTTTTGTTAATAATAATTTTTAATGTTTATTTTTCAGCTTTCATTAATATTTCAATTTTTATTTGTTTGGTTATTGCTTGTATGTTATTTCTTTGTAAATTCACTTTTTTGTTTGATAAAATTGTTATTTTCGGTTAATCTTATTAATTTTTCGATTGTTTTTTCAGAGTTTTCAAATCAATTTTTCTTGTAATAGAAAATGGATGTCCGAACTGATGAAATACATCAGATCAGCTACTGGCAGCTCCTGTTATCATTCTCAAGCCGAATAGAATAGACTAGAATATGAACCGATCACTGTTTGTATGAAGACATTTGAGAAAAAGTATCGTTGGAAGTATTCTTTAATGCAATTGAGTTCAAAAACGATTTTTATAATTTTTGTATGTTTGTCTGTACCTACTCATAAGCTCGTTTATCTCAAAAACGGCTTAAATGATTTGGGTGCGGGTTTCACCATTTCATTGTAGTGAGCTTCTCTTAAGATTTAGTGATTCAAGTTGTGTCAATTCGAAGAACGACATAACATCGCACAACATTGCAACAAAATCGCGGGCGATAACTAGTTAATAATAAATGAGTCATTACGTTCTGAAACTTTTGAGGGTGGATGCTTCTATATATATTTTCCACTCTCTTACATAATCCCAGACCCGAAGCAGAGCTTTGATTGTCTCTACTCTCCATTGCGCCTCTTTCACTGCTCAAATTTCCGGGGACATAAAAGGAATCGGAGGCCTATAAGAAGTTTTCCTGATGAATTAACCCTATTCGAGACAAATTCTCATCATCTCTGTAAATACTCATTCTCTACCAACTCTGACTGGATTTTCCTTGGGTTTTTCTCAATACTAAGTATTAAGCTTCATAGCAATTACATGAACATTATCTTATTCAAAAAATGATAAGATACTCGTCAATGAATGAAGTGGGATAATTGAAAATGATATTTGTCACATACGTATTTTATGAGATCTCACAATTCAACCCGGTATATAATCGATGATTTCCACAAAAACAATTTTTTTCTTCTTCTAATATATTAATTATCTATCATCTTTTGTATTTTCTCTAAAAAACATTTATAGCGAATACTCATACCAACGTGGCTGAATGCATCATCATTCAATGTGTACGCATCTTCTGTAAACTTCATTTCGAACTAATGTTTTTTCCTGTATATTATTTAGGCTTAAGACCACTGCCGACACTTGTCTGGCCTTGAATCACTTCCATTTCTGGTCTTGTGGTGTGATCACTGGTCTTGTGGTGATGGAAGGGAAGCAGTGAAAAGTCTTTGCACACGAAATTTGGAAGTACAAATCGAGGTGGAAATTGGTTTCCATTGTTGAAAATTGAAAATGCAACTTTCAGATTTCATTTCTGAATTATCATGTTGAGAGTCAAAAAAATATATGTCAGAGTTCAAAGTCACAAAAATTTAAAAATACCCTGTTTGTCCCTTTCATTATGGTGTGCAAATTCAATCATAAATCTGAAAAATTAATTTTGGATCGTTTCGATAGTTTCCGTCCACATCTGCAACTCGACACATTATAACAAACGAAGAATTCGGAAATGATGCTGCATATGCAGTGAATCATAAAATTTACAATGCATTGTGGTTTCCGAAATATTAAACATAAGCCCACGCAAATTATCTATAGAATCATCATTTATTTCTGATGAAATTGGTCACACCCCTGATAACTATTGAAATTGAAATTAAGATCTATCAAGAATCAGGGATATATTTGAAAAAAAAAATTGTGTCTTCTTTGCACTACAGAATTAATTATAATATCTTGTCCTGAGATATAATTATGAGTTTTCTGGTTCACACTCCAATGGTTCATTTATATTTTTCACCTGAAAATTCACAAGAGCATTTCGCCAATTTTGCCATTTGCGAATGCTTCTGTTGGTCTTAGTAGGTAATCTTAGTGAAGAAGGCATTTCATATAGTAGTGGCATTTGAACCAGATACAATATTACTGAAAAAAGTATTAGGTTGGCTATATGCCGGGGGTTTTGAAATACTGATTCGAGTTGGTTACATTGTTTATTTGTTGTTGGTGTCAGTTGTAATAATAATATACACTCCTTCATCTCGCTTAAATATAGAGATTTCTGATTGATAATGAATAAGCAAATAAAACTCAAAAATGGACAATATCAACTACATATGACAGCTGTCACTCATGAGAAATATCCAGAGTAGCCAAAATAGAAAAATATACATGTGTTCCAAATGAAATCTTTATTAGATCATCAACATGAGAAACACACTCAGTGTGTTTGGCTGAAAAGATTGACAACTTTATAGAAGAACTGTTACTTTGATTACTTCTTGTCTTGAAGCGTACAGTGCGTTTGTTTCTAGTTTCATAAGCATTTCTGTTGATTCTGATGAAGGCATATATTTCGGTTCTCAACATTTCAAAGTAGTTTGATATTAAATCAATTCATATTCAATGTCTTTTTATATTTGTCTCTTGAAGTAATGCTAGAATTTCAACCGGGTAATTTCAATTTACCCGGAGACAAAATCGGATTTTTCGAGCCCGACTTTCGAATCATTTGATATTTGACGTGTGGCAACACTGTTAGTTACATATAAGGAATGAATGAAATATTTGCAAGAGGTAACGTTACATTTCAGTAACGGACCAGAATCATCTGCAGCAAAGACCTGATAATTGATATGTTTCATTTTCAAAGGTATAGTACTGTTAAATATAGTTTCTTGTATTAACTGCTGAATGTGTTTTTTGTGTTGCTACAGGATGGTTTCGTTCAATTGATGATTGTAAATACAGCATGGTGCCTACTGTTGAATTGGGTCAATGAATAACGCTATAATTTGTAAATTGGCAAGGTTAATAATGTCAATATAGGTGCTACTATAATATTCAAAGCGTATATCAATTGCTTTTTCGTTAATCACTCATAGAAGGTTGAAATATCTAATCATCGTCAGAAACTCCCTCTAAGAATGATACGGGTGTACTCTGAACAAACTTTGTAAATTCCATTTCAAAACTTTTCTCTCTAGAACATATTGAAGTAAGTTTTTATCGATTCAAAAGAGTAGACTGAGTGGTAGATGGTAGATGAAACAAGTATTATTAGTATTTCACTTCTTGCTCCACATCTTTCACTTCTTTCTTGTGTTTTATTGATTTTTTCAACATAAAAATGAAAATTTTCGCTAACCAAGTTAGCATAATCAGTAGATGACTTTCATTTAGGAAAGGTGTTTTCAATAGATTGGCTTCACTTTTTTATAAGGTTGGATAACCTGTCAATTCATGGATTTAGTTTATTCATAATATTATTACAATAATTTGCCACTAGTTTACATTTTTGTGCCTGAAGAAAAATTTGTTTCAAACAAAATTCGAATCATTTCTGAATTTCATTTTTTGACCTTTAGTAAAATTGGAGGTTTATTGGTTTTTGTGGGAAATTATATGTTTTTCGAACTGTTTGGAGTTTTTGAAATTCAGTTTAGTAGAGCATTGTAGATTTCCATGAATTTTCCTCAAAAAGTTTGATTTTTTTCGTAATGAGTAAATCTTACAGTAAAATAAAAGTATTTGATACTATGATTTGTCTGAAATTCTGAAATGATTTCGTATTGATTCAATTGAAAATTTGTTTGAAACAAAAATTCAAACTCAACTATTTCTGATCACATATTATGAGTATGAGATCAAGATAGAAATCGTTCAATAAAAATAATAATGAATTTTACCAATTTTGAAATCATCGCAAATTCCTCAAATGAAATTAAATATTTCAATCCGTCCCTTAGTATCCAATTTCTTTGGCGGTGGTGTATGTAGACATTAGAATCAATAAAGATGAATAGCACTACATATTCGTAAGTAGTATTTATGCAGGTATGAATTTATAAAATGAACAACGTGCTTTGTAAGATAGTAGTGGGCCTTTGGGCATTTGCTAGTGAAAAATTACCTTCTCCATTTTTGACAATAATTGTTGAAATCCTATTGTAAAATTTTCGCACCTACTGATCAATATAGAATCTTAAAAATCATATCTGAAAATTCAAGTAATAATTTCATCACCTCATCTACACCACTACTATTCATAACTATTTTCAACAATCAGCTATAGACTTATTATTCATTGGTGACATACTTTAAATGTAATATATTAATATGTTCGCCCCAAATGGCAAAACAACTTTTTCAATTGCAAAAAATGACCTTACTATACCGATACCTTATCATATTCTTTATCAAGAAAACCTTCACCCAAGGAACTAAAAACATAAATTTGAACGAACAAACTTGTGGAATCACTATGCTAAATGATGTGTCAATTAAGTTAAATATACTGACATGAGTCATTTGAATGTATACACATGTCTATTCAAAACATCTATTTACCTTTTAGCCATAAGTCTGCAACGAACAGTAACTGATTGATAAATTTCTTTACTCAGACACGATGAATCAGAAATCTCGATCATTCGTGTACAATAATGGGAAAATTATGCTGTTTGATGCTTCACTGAATTTCAATTAACACAAATCCACCGCTGGAATAGAACATGAGCACCTTCAAAGGTTAGCAACCTCGTTGGCATCATCGCTGATTGTGAATTATTATTACTACCATTGATTAAAAGTGTGATTAATATTTCTTTTCAAAAAGCCAGTTTGAATGGGTGTCAGTGGCCCTGTAATAATGTCAGAGGTTCTTCGAACCCCATTTTCCACAAATTATAACAAATGGGAGAAGAACAGAAATGATGAGTTGGTGAATTATATAAGAAATTATCTATACAATGGCATTTTCTTCAAAGGACTTACTTAGTATCTCCTGAACTGAAGTAGTTACAAATCTATGAGTTATTCCATTTTCAGAATCACCATTTTTGGGAAAAATAAATGAAAAAATTACTTTTATTTCAGATGAAACATCATCTTGGTCAACCTCAAACGATTTTGGAAGTTAGATTGCATTAAAAGTGCAATTTAAAGTGAAAAAAATCAACTCGTAGTTACGTTGGGTGGAATAGTTTTTCCGCTGAGTAATTTACAAAAATTTCAATTCAATTGTTATGTGTCCAATTCATTGACAACATAATGATCATCGAGGAAATGCAAGAAACAGTTTTCATTCCATTTATAAAACGAGATTTTTGAGATCGGTACACAATTTGCTGTCCTAGATTGGTAATACTAATACTTCAAAGCTTTAAATTTTTCGTTAATTAATTTCAGATTCTCTCGTAAATAAATCCAGTGGATTCAAACATGGGGTTCATTGGGCATGCAACGCCTCACACAATTATCCAAGTAATATCTTCCTATTCTATAATTTTATATAGACCTCGTTGAACTAAAAGATCGTTTAAAATAAACAAAATTTTTGTATTCTGGGGAACCAGAGTAATCTTTTTTCAAATCAAGAAAATCAGTCGTTGACTTTGAAGTAATACCAAAAACTAGAATTGTCGAGTTTCGTTTATTGGATCTACCTACCGCCTACATTTTGAATTATATAAAAGAAGGCATAGGAATTTCCAATACTTTTTCATATTTATTATAATCTGATATAAACCAATTTTCAATGTGACGTTTCGTTCATTAAATTTCATCGCCAACTTTATTTTTTTAAATACGGGCCTGTATTGAAGTACATAGCACAATTTGTCATTACAGTGGCTACAAAAATCTATGAATCTCAAGCATAAACTCAGTGCACCAACATATGCAAACAAATAGCCCTCATATTCTTGCACTCACAGAAGCCAAAATCAGTGTCAGTTAATTTTCTATATCCCGGCTATGATTTCCGCTCCTGATCTCTTTTCACCAGAAGCGATTTGTCCTGTCAACGACAGGAAATGCTGAAACCCCAGCAGTTATGGCATTACAGATCTGCTGATTGGGAGGATCTTCAAGACTGTTTGTTTCAACTCTAATGATCCATCAACTTGTTCCTCTGAAGTCACGGGAGTTATAATATCATTCATGGACGCATATATACGTTTTTCAATGAATAAATGAAAAAAATCTTAAAAAATACTAGAAAAAAAAATGAACGATGAAATCTAATAAACGAAACGTCGCATTGCAAATTGGTTCATATCAGATTACAACAAGTATAAAACATCATGGAAAGTACCCTTCCTTTTTTCATCTCAGTCGAAATGAAATTCAACAATTGTAGTTTTTGGCGAATACTTCAAAAACAACCATTGATATTCCAGAATTGAAAAGAAATTATTCCAGTTCCCCAAAATTGGAGACCTTGTAGATATTACCGTTTCCGAGACAGCAATAATGGGATCCAGTAAAATGAAAGGCCTGAATATATGTTTCTCCAGTTGAACTGCCTCAATTGAAATATATTTTAACTAACTTTTTGATATCAAACATACTTCCCTATGTGTTTGAAGGAAACCGATTTAAAATTAGTATTTTCTCTATATCAAGTTTTTGTGTAAAATGGTTTCCTTGGCAGCTATTCAATGCACATTCATGAAATATCCTGCTCTTGAGGAGGCGACGTGTCAATTTGTGACTGCACTACCTAGCCTCCAGGATCAAGAGTTGGAACACTGAAAAGCTCTTGCTCTTGACACGTTGGGTTCTTTAAGTCGACATCTAAACCGCGTATAGACTTAGAATGGGATTTTTTGCTTACTTCATGACCATATCGAATGGAGGTCCATCTCGATACAAATCAATGTAATGCACAGAGTGCAAAAGACTATTGGTTGACATTGGAAGTCACAGCATTCTGGAATTGACCTCTAAATTTGTGCATCCAACTGTTAACTATAAACTGCCATATAAAGCACTGTCCCCGAGTAGGGAGGACTGGATCCTCCGGGAAAAGGAAATATTAAGAGCAGATAGTTGTTGGTTTACAGATGGATCAAAAACACCTTTCGGTTCTGGTGCAGGTGTTTTCACTGACAAACCTATTACAGAGATATCAACTTGCCTAGTACCTTATGCGACTGTATTTCAAGCGGAAATTTACGCTATTGAATTGTGTGCGGAGGGATTGGAAGAATCGAACAGGATACATAAGTCATTAAAAATATTCCCGGACAGTCAAACGGCTTTGGAAGCTCGTGACTCCTAACAAGCAACGTCTAAATTGGTAGCAAATTGCCAAAAACGACTCTCCTCGATAGAAAGACTTAACAGATTA
>WOGN01000307.1:0-12063 GCA_015342105.1 Leptinotarsa texana | reverse complement strand
GCCATACTGGCCTGGAAGGCAATGAGGCTGCTGACTCCCTTGCAAAGGAGGTTGCTGCAAGCAGCTTCATCGAACCAGAACCTGTTATTGGCATCACTTTAGGCATTGTCAAACAAATATTGAACACCTGGATGGCGAAAAGTTTTATGGAATTCTGGCAAAATCTTCTAGAATTGGCTCACTCCAAGGCGTTTACTCACCCTTCGGTGGTTGATATCAAATAATGGTTGGTCTACAATAGGGATTGAAGTACGATGTCTAACTGGCCCTCTTACAGGTTCCTATCATTTTAATCATCATATGCAGAGACTTCTGGCAGAATCTTGCAGGACTGGCTCACTCCAAGGCGTTTATTCACCCTTCGAAGGTTGATATCAAACAGTGGTTGGACTACAGTAGGGATGAACTACGATGTCTAACAGGCCTTCTTACAGGTCCCTGTCATTTGAATCATCATATGCAGGGACTCAGGACATACTTTGTGCCTGTCCTGCTGGGGACTGAATCAGGGTAACCACTCACCGAGCAGGGGTATTTTAGCAAACGAAGAACTCCAAGGCCGGGGGAGGGGAACATTTTGTAACTTCGACCGGTGATTCTAAGGATAACACTAGTTGGCTGGAATTGCATGATATATCATTTTGAAATCGTTTCACTTTCCTATTTCTCACAGTAGATATATGATGTACTGTTTGGAATCTTTGGTGTAGTAATGAATATTACTGGAATTTTTCCCCAACATCAAATCGTTATTTTTATACCTCGACACGTGTTTCGATTACCAAGTGAACATCTTCAAGAGGAAGTTATCAAAATAACGATTTGGTGTTGAGGAAAATACTCCAGTAATATACAGTAGATATAGATTTCCCGACTCCATTCATCTGAAAATTCTAATTTCTATTACCATTCATTATTTCTTGATTTATATTCGCTCCAAAAGTGAAATTTGTATAACGAATTAATATCACTAGAGAGGATTTATTGGTCTAAATTATATTGAAAAGTGAAATTTATATTTCACTGCTTGCAATTAAAATCAGTAATTATCAACTATATTTGAGAAGGTAAAATACTTTCCATAATGAAATGGAGATCTCTATCGATGTGAAAAATTATTAACATGTGAATAAGATAAAGGATTTCAATATAATAGAAATCTACTTCAGTTTTCGCTATCAGTGTCACCATTTTTATGGCACGCTTTTTGTTGATACAGCAGACATATTAATCAAAATAAACAGAACACTCATTTCATTTTCGCACTTTGATGATAAAAATGGGAACTCCATAATGATAAGATAATTCTTGAAAAAAGTTTTATCATATTTCCTGATATATTTAATTCAGACAGAATTTCAAGGGAACTATTCGTTTATCATATTCTCTGATTCGTTTTCATTATTATGCTATCAAAAAATTTGGTCATGGGAATACACAAATATTAGATTTTCATCTTTCAGTAGCATGTCAAAAAATAATGAAATCGAAATAAATGAGCTCTGGGAAAATGTTAGCATCTTTTCGTTGGTCAATAATCACAAACTCGCCATAGAACACTTCATATGGGACACAAAAGATTTATTGAAATTGATATTCACTTCGTTTAATGATTTTTGTATAATTCGTGAGAAACGCATGCTATTGATTTCCAAATTATTATTTACAATTTGAAGAAAATTACCGAGTATACTGGCGTTTAGTTTTTTAAAATTATTTGAATTTCATCTGCAGCGTACTTTGTTGAGGATGAATTCCATTTAAGAATTCGCAAATTATCAGTTTGAAATAGACTTTCTATTGATTTTCATTTCATTGAGTTTCATTGAATTTCATTTACGTTTTCTCAGAGATGAGAAAATTTTGAAGATACTTCCGAAACCGTTTCTGATTATGTACTGAATAAGGCAAGTTTTCAAGCAATACTTACAAATATCAACAATTTGTCATAGTCTTCAGAGGTCCTTGGGGCAATTCGTATGACGACGTTCTGAAATCTTTTTCAAGATTGAGGTGTAAATATACTAATCTGAAAAATAAAAAAAAATGTAAGTTATCACAGGATCTCTACATAATTTCGTTCGAGAGATATTTCCCAAAGGCAAATTATTGTAATTTACAAATTTTTTCTATTTTCGATAATAATTTAACAATTTTCAAAAACATTTTTCATTTCTAGACGCGTTACCCTAACATCGCAGGTTACTCGCTAGAAGAAAAATTATTAATTTTCATCAAGTAATGGGCCAGTCGATTCATAATTCTGAATTGAATTGTTTTCAATCGTAAGGTATCGCAAGACCCCATTTATAAAATACTTTTACAACCCAAATAATTAGAGGTTATGGGAGGGTAAACTCATTCGTTACCTAACGAGTAACGATTCCAGTTTGTCTGGCTTCCCTTTCTCTCACACAGGCAGGCTCCTCCTCTCTTGTCCGACAGAAGATCATTATTTAATGTGCGTTAGCAAGCACATAATACTCCTTTATTATGTGAAGCATGCCTTATAAATGATGATATTCATTATTTATTTCTACAAAAGTAACAATTGACTTATGATAGCTATAATATATGTACATAGGTTAGATTAGGTCAAAAGTGAGTGGGTCTATTCGACTCTCTACCGCAACCAGCAAGGTTTTATTGTGGCTCACACCTATTCACACTCGACCAAATAAACCCAGCTTCTTAACGAAGCAAACTCTGCCTGAGGACCTGATTTAGTCTCCAGTCGGGCAGGCACAAAGTATGTGCTCTGCTGTTTCATCATTTTCCAAAAAGAAGCGACACACACTGTCTTCGACCGTCCGAGTATCTGCATATCCATCTGCCATCCAGATATTCAATGTTTGTTTGGCAAAGCTTGAAGCGACGCCAATGATAGCTACTTGCAGCACCCTCTTTTGCAAGGGACTTAAAATGAAAGAAAAAGTCATCTTCAAACAAATATTTCCATTTCTTCCACTGTATGTCTGAAATATATTTCTTTGCATGTTGAACACATTTTTGTGAAGAGTTTATTTGATAATTAATTGCTTTCTTTCTTCCTTTGGAAGATTCCCACGTACAAAGATGAAGAAGTAGAAAGCCTGGACATTTGGAAAAATTTCCTAAGGAAGTTTATTCCTTATAAACGCTGTTCTCTCAATGAAAGACTTCTTGAAAGGTGAAAGTTCGAGATGTACTAAGTTGAACCTCAGAACGCCTATCAGAAATACGCGTCTATCGCGTATTTCTGATACGTACCTCTCTTGGTGGAATCTAGTGTGCCAAGTCACATGAACACTTCACGTGAAAGTATCTATAGAAGAGAGGGACAAGTCTCCAACGTTTCATAGATGTTCCAGATTATCAAGGATGCAAGTGATGTTTACATATCCAATCAGGTGGATGGCTCTTTTCTGAATGAAATCCAGCAGCTTCAGCGTATGCTTATAGATGGAGCTCTATACTTGAGAACAATACTCCACAGAAGGTTTGATCTGAGCTTTATAGAGCATCAAAAGTTGCTGTGTTCCAAGCTTTTGAGAAGCAGTCCTAGCAATGCCAGCGACATGATTGTGCCAAGACATCTGTAGAGTAGGAAGGGTGAGTGTAGGTCCACAACACTTAGGCCACATGTGTCCCATTGTACATCCTCCCAAGGAGTTGTCCTCCTAGATCATTGTCCATCTTGTCCAGGAAGGTGGACAGGTCTCTGGGAGACATCTCCTTTATATCGGCTCGCCGAACATACACTCTCTTATTGACGATAACTCTGGATACTCGCAATGCGTCCTGCATTGAGGTGTGTCCACTAGCCCCATATTATAGAAGTGTTTCCTTAGTTGACAGTGGCCAGTCAGAAATCCTACTGTTAAGCGTAGATTTTTCCTGGTCATCGCCAGATATTTCTTTCGCGCCAGCTTCCCAGGGTCGCCCTGGCAAGATTGCATCCTTTGATTTCATCCCATCTCTTTATGGATTGAGCATGGGTGTGACGTTTGGCTAGTTCCGCAATTGTCGAAGTCATCAGGCCGTAGGTGCCACGGGTTCCTTGTGCCAAGACACATTGGTATCCATTAGTATCTGTATTAGTTTCTATATCTTGGAATGTTTAAGTAAATCTTAAATTTCAGAATATCGAGTTCATTGCATTATAATTTATCTCACTATAATAACGAGCATGATTATGCAGTGATGCCAGGTTTTCACAAAAGTATGCGATTTCAATTCAATTATAAATCGCTGCAACTGCGGTTCATGAATTCAATCAACTAGCTTTGGAATAAATTTCTCTCCGGAGTTTTCACAGTTTGTTAATCACGAATCGAAACCCCAGTTCCCATCGGAATGGGGAGTTGAAATTCTGTTTTATTGTGCTTTCTGAATATAATATGAAAAATTCCACATGACTTATTTATATTTATTTTTCCAGTCGGTTGAATTTCATATGAGGGATTTCAAGTACCTCTTGACCCTGACTATGGAACTTGAGATTATTTTTCTCTTCGAGAAATAATAATGAATGAAATTCCTCACCGGTGATGTCATGTGGGATCGCGACCTTATAATCTTTTTCGAAATGCCAACAACATAATCGTGGATTTGATATATGTGCCATGTGACTAACTATAAAATGGTTATACCCATGTGCATATCCATCAACTCTGGAATTCAGCGAACAAATAACTTTTCACCACATGTTATTTGGCCACCAGTCTGATTGTTCACAATTCGAATTATTATTATGGATGTTATTAAAAAACGTAATCAATAATCTTTGCAATAAATGATTTATTGTAATTATATTATTAATAAATGCACTCAATGATCTTTGCAATAAATCATTTATTGTAATAAGGATCTTTCATGAAGTGAGGCAAATATGATTTTTTATTTCCAACAATAGAAAATAGTGTACATATTTGAAAGAAAATATATCAAAGCACAATATGTTCAGAAAGTAACTTTTTGGGAAACAGGGACTTTCAAATAGTTTTGAACAAACAGAGGTTTTCCTAATTTGTGTTTTTAATAACATTATCAATTTTACTAGCGAGTGTTAACCAATTCATAATGATACAATTCAATATCAAATTAACATTCTTCTGGTAACATTTCCAGAAGTTTAGTTACCCAGAATTTAAATGACATCAGACATATTGTACGTTGAATATGTCATTATGAAATTTTGAATGTATCTCATGCAAAAAACTGGTTCTTTCGTTTTTAGAGAAAACCATTAATCATATCTCGAGAATCTTGAATTGTGAATCGATCCCCTCAACCATAGTCTTTCTGCAAAAACAAGTTTTTTAAATATTCTTTTCCCATTGTTATAATGAAATAAGTAAATAATTGATCAACTTTCTTGTGTCTTTATGTACTTTTTTATATACTAGATTTCTACTTTCAATGAACAATAAACTCAGTAATCAACAATTACTCTACCAAAAGTTCTCTTTTTTGTTCAATCTGAATGATAAGTTTTATGAAATAATGTGTTTCATTTAAAGCAAAATCTATTGAAATAAGTTCAAATTGCCCGTAATTAGATACATGATACTATGAAATTAAAAATAAAATGTGAAAATCGACTTTTTTTTGCAAAAAACCAAAGGAATGAACTTTCAGTTCCTTATGTTGAGACATAAAGGAGTTGAGGGAATCATGTAAAAGTAAAAAGTTATTTGTTTTATGTATTTGATTTTGAATTTTTTTTTAATTTTTATTTCAGGAGTGAAAACCCTAAAACCCTATATAAACTGATGTGTTTGATGAGGAAAGTAATAAATGTGTCATTTCTGAATTACAAATTGTATCATACAAATATTATTACCCAGAAGCTTCAAAATCGAAATAAATTCCAGTTGGAAAAATAATGAAAATACTAAGCATTATAATATTTTCTCACATAACAATAATGATAGTCAATCCCATAAATGAATACAATATTTTCTTGGAGAAATATGCATATGCAGGAAATTTCCTGTGAAGATTCCTGCACTGACGCCTGTCAAATATAATCCAACGCCGTTCGTGGTATTAGCCAGGCGAGTAGTTGTTTCCTGATAGGCGTTAGTCCATTGAAACTACTGTGTAGGTATATCAGACTTATTTACTGCCTGTCTTCAAGCATACCTCAGTGACCAATAAGAAAAATATTCAATTTTATTATTTAAGGACACCTTGTTATACATTATGTTTTCAGAATGATGGTTAGCTCCGTCTGAAGACAGCTTTGTGGAAATTTTGTATTTTTATTTATACAACTGATGATTCAATACACTCAATACTTTTCCTGGATTTTTTCACCCAAGGTACTGAAGGTTTTATGTTTCTCTGCATTTCAATGACAGATATTAACTATCCCATTCCAGGATTATCTCAATTCGACAAAAATTTATAATATTTAATATCAATTACAACCATTACATTGGTTACCTGCAGTTACGTTTGTCATTTCAGAGAACTAAAACAATTGTTTTCTTGGGACTTTTACTATGTCATTAATCGATTAAAACTGTGTGGCAAAAACCGGAAAATTGAAGGAATTGAACAATTATATTTATATGGGGTTTCTAATTATTGTATTTTTAACAGCATGGCTGATTAGTTTACGAACCTATTGAATTAAATTTAACACCGATTATATTTCAACTGGAAACTCGAAGGTGTGTGTCTTTGTCTAATTTGACGGCAAGGCAGATTGACAGTCAAATATATTTAATGCTGATTAGTATAATCACCCAGTATTCTATGTATTTTATTAAATCTATCATTTCTCGATCACTATCTTTGAAAAGAATATCAATATCAAAAGTTTTAGGTGAGTCACAAATTGCTAATCATGTTCACTTCACGATTAATTTAATGGATTTGATTCACCGATCACGGTTTCAACACAGACAATAAGTACCGGTCCTTAGACGTTATGATACGTCAAAATGCTTCAGAAGAAAGATTGTGTATTACCGAAAATATTCGAAATTGACGAATGAATTCAGATACCTTCAAGGTTGCAAAATTCTTATCATTTGTCCTGGTCAAACTATTAGAAATCAAACAAAGCTATTTTATGAAAGTGAGGTTCTGTTGAACAATGGCAGTTGAATTTACCAACGTTTTAACCATTGCCTATCGCCATCTTCAGCTACAAAATAGATTGAATTTTGAGCATTTACAACAAGAATATATTGTCAGATAAATTTCATGAAACGTTCTCATTTAAGTGTACGTACCCAGGAGGAGTGGTGTCAGTGTCTAATGAATTTAAATTTTTACATAAAAAAGACTATGGCGTATAATTGAAACCGTGAATAGTCACTCGAAAACATTAGAAACACTCACAAATAAAAATACACATTGAAACTAGATTGGGTTAATTGTAAAATTATGTTTTCGATTCTTTCCATTGGTATTCAATTCTTCCTAGCATAACATTATCAGGACGTGAAAAACTCATTATAGATATTAATAACAGTAATAAGTGAGTAAATAGCAGCGTGGTTCAAACAAAACTGGCTGGTATCTCAATCGCCACAAAAGAAATAACCAGAAAAGGAATTTCTGGCAAAAACATAACAATCTGCACTGATATGGACAACTTCTAGTAGCAGACGTTTTACATCAGGGCTAGTACTAGAGTGCCACGAAGATTTAGCCAAAGCCTCGGTAGATAATAACATTATCCAGAGTTGGGTTGATGGGCACGACAGAAGTAAATCTAATCGCATTGCCGACTCTTTAACCAAGGAAGCGGCTGGACTAAGAATTTTATTTCCAGTGGCACCTACGGCCTGATGACTTCGACAATTGCGGAACTAGCCAAATGTTTCACACATGCTCAATTCCTAAAAATATGGCATGGAATAAAAGGGTGCAATCTTGCCAGGATCCCCCTGTGCGACCATGAGAAGATGGCGCCGAAGAAACATTTCTGACGGGTCACTGTCAACTAAGGAAACATCTCCACGTTAATAAGAGAGTGTGTTTGGCGAGTCTTGGCCTACACCGACCGATATAAAAGAGATGTCTCCATGGATCATGTCCTCCTTTCTGGAAAGGACATAATGGACGATGACCCAGAAGGACAATTCCTCGGGAGGATGTACAATGGGTTATATGTGGCCTAATTTTTTAGCACTAAACCCACTTACACTCACCCTCCCTACTCTATAGATACAGATACGGAACAGTAATAAGTACAGTTGTGAAACTTTTCTACCTTTATCGGTAGTTTGAAAATGAAAATAATAAGTATATCTAAAGAATTCAATTTTCATTTTTATAATGTTTAGCATTACGAATACATCCAAAGTGATGCTTTCTTCTATTGCATTTATGACATGGGTTTCTAAGAATGAGAGTTTTTGGGTTTCTACTTCAACATCAGTTCAGGATGCATGTGAAACTTCCGAAGAAAAAAGTAAAAATATAATAATTATTCGATCTGAGATCAAAAAAAGCATGAGAGAAAGAAAAAGCATAACATAAAATATTGTGAATGTTTCTATACCCATTAACTATAGATTCGCACTAGACTTCTTTTCAATTTCACATAAGCTGCAACAAAAAATGTCCATATTAGAGAGCTTGTATGCATTACCACCTATAAAGTAAATTGGTGACTTCAACATCAAGTTCTTTTGTGCCCTTTTCCATAAAAAATTATTATTGTACCTAGATGCTAGTCTTGGAAAAAAAGATTGCAATTTCTGATAGTAGTACGTAACGGTATATCTTGCCATTCAATAACTTATATAAAGATAAAACAGATTCCTGATTTTTTCGTTCCTCTATTGCTCTAAATTCGAATTCATAAAGCGGATCAGAGCAATTACAATTTCTTAGGGGATAAGTTCCAATTATTCTGAAACTGAGGAGCTTCAGAAATTTCTTTCGTACTCTATCAATTGCAGATTTAGGTGGAATGTATATGGGATTCCATATTATGTATCCATATTCTAGTTTCAACCTCTCCAAACTGAAATACAGAGAGGTTAGCTTAAGTATATTATGGACATTATAATAAAACAATAAGTGCAGTAAGCTGAGTTTATAATGTGATTAATGTGGTAATTGAAAGTCACATGTTCCTTCTAATATAATCAATCAATGTGGTAATAAAATTGCAGAGTATTATAAAATTTCTGGTGAATGTCACAAATTTGCATTTAGATATAATCAAATTGAGGCGGTTCTTGAGACACCAATCTTGTAATAAATCAATATGCTTTTGCAAAATGGTACAGTCATGTGAATTGTTCATAGATGTGTGAAGTTTCAAATCATCAGTAAAAATCAAGATAATTACAGGTTAACGAGTTGCACAGTTCATTAATAAATAATAAAAGCAACATGGAGTCAAGATTGGATCTATGCCGGACTCCGCTAGTAGATAAGTACATATTTGAAGAAAAACCATTATAGTATGGATATTGATAACGTCCGCTAAGATAAGATAACAAAAGTATTGCAATGAATGTTATTGAAACCAGTGCAAGGAAGTTTATTACACCACATGTGTACACCACATCGACTTGCTTTCTACGGTCTAACGATTCACACAAATATTGGTCAGAAAGAGTTAGATTCATGTGTGGATCTAGAATTCATTGAACCATTTTGATGATGAGATTATATGTCGGGAGGACCGATAGATACGATTATTCAAGATTGATTCTGAAAGTTCGGCAAAATTGTTGAGGATTGATATTGTTCTGTGATTACTGATTTCAATTCGATTTTGAGTTTGTGTATTGGACAAACTTTGGTAGTTTTCCAGGCTTCAGGAAAAACAGACATCGATAAAAAATATACAAAAATGTGTAGATCATGCACGGAACATATTCTCAGATACAAACTGGAAAAACAGTTCATTCAAAACAACTGCTTCCAATTATATGAACATTGAATTCCACGAAAATCACTTTTTATATTCAGTTTTTATTTGAATAATTCTGTACGGAATTGAAACCGATATCACCCACAGGAACGTAATACCTCACATCATCTAGGTGTACTTCGAAGTTTCAGGTGGAAATGCTTGTCTTCACTCTTCTCATCGGCACCTTTTGAAAGATTTTGCTCTGTTTTATTTGCAGAAATAAATAAAACTTTTAATGAAAAAATGGGTATATCAACAAAGTTTCGTTAATCTGACATGATGTAAAACAGTATTACTAACGTTACTAGTAGTTGACAGAACTATTGTAATTTTCAAGCATTCATTTTTTATCCTTTCAAACCGTTTTCGTTGAACCAATATCTGCAAAATCTTACAGTTTACTTTCTTTCATATAAATTGGAATACTATGTAGTCTTTTGGAATTGATATCAATTACTGTTGAAGAAGCTACTGTTTTAGCGAAACATGTCGTGATATATTTTTCAAATAAAGTTTGTGGAGATCAACTAGTGAGTTGTAGTTTATGAAATTACTATGGATCTTCATCAAGTAACGGCCGAATCAATCACAGAATTGATATCAATTGATAGACTCTACCGACTAGCCTATTATTTAAATAACAAAATCCTCAGGTTTGCCCGATACAAACGGAATTCAGTGATGTGTCAGTGGTATTAAAAATATTTTCTACGCCACTGGAACTTTCAACACGTTCATAGTTATGATTCATGGCTCGAAAAATGGGTACTGGCGGAAGTGGTGACAAATATTTCTTATCCTGACATTCTCTTCGTGAAAACAAGGCATTTTATAAATATTTGTAGTACAGCAAGTGCTTCCCGTGCATGCCATCCCACAGTTTATTATTTCTACTCGGGGAACATGGATTTACAGCATCACAAACTGAAATCGCGTAATATGTTACGTAACAAACCGAGAGCTTCTGTAAGAAAGTTGCAGTGTTTATTTTGGAGAAAATGTAAGACCAATATGGTCAGACAAGGTTGCTTCTACAAACATTACATATTACATATGGAATGATAGGTCATGAGAAACGTACTGACTAAGAAAATAAATATTTTGAATTAAATTCGAAATATTAACCTTTCTCAGCGTTCTATAGAGTAGGATCTTGTAGGAAAACAACTAGTTTCCAAGCTAATACCACAATAGTCAATGAACCATATCAAGAATTGCACGTGTGATTCAATGTCCGTCGTGGCATTAGCCAAAAAAGTTGTGATTTTCTTAGGTTTGCCTAGGGTGAATCTCCATGGGGAGGGTAATCGCCCATTTTGGGCCCGATATTTACTATGAAGGGTTCATATACGTTTTAAAAAGTAAAACTTGAATTACACTACATCTATATCAATATCTTCAGTTCCAAAACTTTTCATCTCAATAGCTCCACTGTCTCTATGTCCTCCTAATGGAATATTCTGCCGAACCAAAAACATAATGCTCTCAATAATAGAAGTGAGATGTTTTCTATTTTCGATAATTTGCTCCTGGAAGCTAGAAGACAGGTTTAAAAATCCATAGTTGTGTCTTCATCATCATTTTTTGAGTTCGAAAATGAGAATAGTTCGAATTTTTTCTCTATTTATTCATGGTCATTGGGGGTAATTACCACATTCCTCCCCTAAGGCACGCCCCTGTGTCCGATAGACATTTGCCACATTCTAATCGGTAGGACTATGAGAAATGTACATGTTTCGAATTCATTTTGAAGTCTTCGCAAGCCTGTAGACTTATTTTCATTTCTGTTAGAATGGCGATACTCAAAATTGTAAGAATTTTGGCTGTCTACTCTTCCCTTTCTTTCTAAATAAAGGAAGAAAAAATTAAATAAAATAAAGACTTTTTATAATGATATGTATTGCATAAATAGATACAACTTTGATGAAATGAATAGAAACACTTTTGCCTAATTACCACTAGTAAATTTTATTTATACGACCGGTTTCGGGTTTAACCCCATTATCAAGTATATAAGTAAAATTGAAATTTGAAACTTCGATTAGGTATATGGGAAGTTTTTAGGCAAGATGGAAGGACAGGTAGTTGAACAAACCTGCCAACTTCAAAATTCAACAGCAGTTGTTGAATTGAAGGGGTTATATTTTTTAGGAGTGAATAATTTTTGGGAAAGAAAGTTTTTGGCTTTC
>WOGN01000306.1:0-27126 GCA_015342105.1 Leptinotarsa texana | reverse complement strand
ATAGAAGGTGGCAAACGATAGACACATGTTTCGCGCTTTTTGCTCATCATCAGTATGGTGCAGCCAAGTTGTGCAGTTAATAGATCTTGTGTTTACAAGAAAACTATCAAAATCACCACCTTCTCGAGTGAATTTGTGAGGTTGCGGCAATAGCGGGGCTGTTGCAAAGAACACTATTTATTGTACGTCAAACTTTCGGTATATTTCACATCTTCGCCAGGACAGTAAGTAAATATGAAATGGCTTAAAAACTGACACAGAAAACATATAATAATGGAAGTCATCAAAATTTAACTGACAATGTCAAATAGAAAAATTCTGAATCTCAACATTGTCAGTCAAATTTCGATAACTTTCTTTATTTTGTTTTCTATATTCGTTTCAAGTCATTTTATTCTCACGTTATTGTCCTGACAAAGTTGATAAATATAACGAAAAATTGACATATAACAGAGTTTTTTTGTAACAGCTCAGCTGTTAACTGCAACATTACAAATAGAACTCTCACATTTGGAGCCAGACCAATACATGTAAATAAATGAAACGATATCTCCAAATAAATGTATATATTTATTATACTGTTCAATGAAAACACAGTTACAACGTTTCGGCCTACCCACCTAGACTCATCCAACTGGGTACCGAAACAATTGCTGTACACCAAATAGTAAAATTGTCTAATGTAACATGGATACGGCACACGCTAAATGAACAAAAAGCAACGTAGGAGAGTGCTTCCGCACAACTATGAGTACTTTGTACGTATGTAATATAGTATACGTCGTCGCCACGCCCCATGCAAACGTAATATACGAATAATGTCCCACCCAGCTCCGAACCAACCATCTATATATATCATATAAATTTTTATATACAAATTTATTTAAAAATTCCTAAAGCTTATTTTTTATTAAATGTATCAACCTAAAATTTCTACAATAATTTTGTCAATACCAAATTTTGATTTACACCAATATAAATATAAAAATACTCTTAAATTTTTACACATATAAACTTTTCAGGGTTGGCTCGGAGGTGGGAGAGCTCACTTAATTTTGAGCTATCTCGATTTTTTCATTTTTTGTACTAAATATACATTTTCATTCGATTCTATCGATGCAGTACCTTATTTATATTTTTCGGAGCCTCGTGGCGTTATACCAGTGACCTCGACAACCTGCCACAACCTTATACTTCATTTGATAACTCAACCCTGTTCCAATTTTCCGTTTTTCCACTTTTTCAAAATGATATTTAACGAAATGATATCGAAGGCCGATTCAACCTTTTTCGAATTTTCCTTTTTCTAGTAATAGTAGGATGAAAATTTAAAGAAATATATGGTAGGTATTACATATACTTAAATTAAAAGAATAATGTTGTTATATTTTTCCAGGAAATTCTCTGAATTGTATGTTTTCTTGATAACAATACAAGAAGTATTGTATTGAAAACTCATTGGGGGGGAACAGGTACAATGAAAACTGAAATACCTTCATCAAAAATAATTAAAATACATAATAGTTAACTAGTCGGAGCATTCAACCTTAGTTACAAAATTTTTCAATTTATGATTAATATAGACATGTAGGTTGAATTACTCAAACGACAAAATACAAAAAATATTACTTCAAAGGATATCTCTAATTGAAAAAGTCAATTAGAAAAATCCTATATTGAATATAGCAAAACCACAGATGTCATTCCAAATGGATTTTTTCAAAAGCGTGTAGTGTACATTGCTGAAAACCCGATTCAAAATGTTATAATTTGTTTTTGCAAAAACGCTGTCGAACATTCTGATAAAAATTCTCAAATACACTAAAATTTGAATTGTTTAAAATGATAATTGTTTATAGGCCTGAATAATAAATGAAATAACCTACCATAGAATACAAAAGTGCAAAACAGGCTTTCGGAAAGAAATTCAGATAGCTTTCCTGCCAGTAAACCCCAAACATTTCCGAGAGAGTGGGGTGAGCTACCGGAAAATCGTGGGTCAATTTTGTATGAAACGAAACATTATGAAACCAGTTGAGTTATCCAAAATTTTAACCTAAAATAGTTTGTGAACATTTGCCAAATTAGTGATAAATTTGATTTTTGATATCCATACAACTTTTTCAGCTGCATTTCCGGAAATTTAGATGCCAAATTCTGACATATCAGTGGCGTATTATGATCAACGTCATTATATGTTGTCGAGTTTAAGAGAGCAAGACCAAATGAGTCATCTGGTGGCAAAAATTAAACTTAATATAGGGGTAGCAATATGCACCAGATATATGCCTCTGAGATATTGCACGCTTCCGAAAACCACGTGGAGAATAACTGCCAAAATTTTGAATTTCACAATGCGTAAGTGAATTCAATAATGTACAAAAAGTGTGCGGGTGTGTATATATATACAGTGAATGTACTGCTTGGTATAAATCTTGATGAACGGGTGGTTTTCATATCTTCGATGGGCACAGAGGTTAATATCTATTGCACATGCCTAACAAATAACAATAACAGCTAACATAACCTGTGTTCATAACATGGGTAACTGAAACCATTGAATCTGTTTGTTTATTATCTACTCTCTAATCAAAGTTACTATATACCACAAATAGTATAGCCTGGGTTGACAAACACCCCTGTCGGCCATCTTAGCATAACAATATAATATTTAAGAAATAATCTTATGTTATGAAACCGAGTGCCTCTTGTTAAATCAGATCAGAATGACAGCAGACAGGAAAAGACCTCAGAAGGATTTTGGTTGGGCATTGTGTCTATTTAGGGCCCTTAATTTGTAATTTTTTTTCGTAAAAACAACTTTGAAGGCACTTTTTTGACGGACGAATTGGCCCAGTGAAATTTTGAATGAGTGATAGTTGCCGGTTTTCGAAAGTTCAATAAACTGCAGTTTTTGGTTGGTTGCCTTCATTTCTATTGCGTCAGTTTTAGTGTGTCTTTTATTGGCTATTTCAGGTTTGAGAACTCTTCTGAGGACTTGACCTGCCAGAAAGTAACATTTGCTTAGAGAAACAATCCGTTTTGTTTACAATAATAATATACATTGCTTTTACATTATGAGTACAACGGCCCGATTACCTACCCTTACAACTGTTGTGATTAAAGAGGGATAAGAGCACCGAAACCGCTGAGAGAGTGTGATTAACCTATTTTGAATAAATCAAACATCAAACTGCTAGTGGCTATGCTGTAAAATAAGTTAACGATATTGAACAGAATTTGTTAAACAAAGTTAAACTAGACAAAGTCAATGAAGACACCCGGTAGTTTACCAACAATTGTACATGTATACTACAACCCACACAAAATTCTATGTATTACATATTGGACTAATTAGTTGATATTTTATGGAGAAGTGGTTAAAAATCGTCAGTGTCAGTGGTAAAGAACGATATACACTAGCAAATGATAACGCTATAATGGTAGGAAATTTTTGTCATAAGAAAATAGAATAAGGCAGATTTTGGTTATACACACTCATATCATTTTTGCTTCGAAATTTAATTTTAAGGCGCAGAGGTGCTTAAAACAAGCTTGTACTTTTTTCGTGATATTTTTCATGTACATTTTTGAACCGGTGACCTAAATATTTTTTCGAACAGTGTTTAATCTGTAAAGTAGATGTACCTCCTGTAACAGAAAATAATACAAATTAACCTCCACACGCATACCGTGGCGTGAGAAAGCCGCTTTTTGCCAAAGATGTCCGAATGTGTGTGCATTGAAACCAAACGATGCAAAAATAATACTTTTGTGGTTGCCCAAACTGAATGATCCATCCCCAACTTTCTTGAATTCCCAAGTTTCTCAATGTTTTCTACCTGTTGTATGATTCAATTCCTGTTGGGAGCGAAAAATTCAGTTTAGATCACCTCCTTAAACTAAGAATCTTCAAAACGGCCAAAAAGTTACAAAACGCTCACGAAGGACTTACCCACTACTGAAAATATATTTTCGTTTTCATAAAATTTCATCCCAGGCTTCGATTTGAATATAATTCCAAATATTGACACATAGAATGTGAATAACAATTTAGAGATAATTTTGCTTTCCCATATATACCGAAACAATAAAATATATCATATCTTCAACACTAGCCTAAAAGTTTGATTCTAGTCTCACTAATATAAGTATCCGGGGCGAAATTTTCTGTCAACAAAAATAAGGTTTCCGTAGTTTCTTATCCTTAGAATACAAACTTAAGAGGAACTATGCAGGGATCCTACCTAAAGAAGGGTAACTACACTACGAACCCGAAATTTCGGATTTTTGGATTGACCTCAAAAATTACTTATACAGTCTCATCCAGAAAGCAATGTAATTCCTCCATGACCTTGATCAGGCCTTTTCTGAATTCATCTGTTGAGTTTGTCTTCAACAATTCGGTACGACAGCCGTCTTCTGCACGGCTACGCGCGAATTGAGACGAGATTTTTATCTCGTTTATGAAAGTCATAATTATCGGTTAATCTGTGAGAGCAAGTTAAAGTTGGGTGAATTGTTAAAACCAACAGTAACTTTTTGAGGTCTCAACTGTCAAGTTCACGGACTAACTTAATTATAAACAAGAAGCATTGGGTCAACTGATCGCATTTTAAAAATTTTCACAAAAAGTAATAAAACATTATGATTAAATCAACAGAAAATCCGTTTATGTTTATAATCATTGTTGACTTCGGTAAAAAAAATTTTATCAATGGCGAAATTCAGCCCATTTCTTTCCCATAATTTCAAATACATACCAACTTGAAAATCAAAGAAATGAGTCAAACTCTGCAGTAATGGCAGAACAAATCGTAGATTTATAGTATACTAAATCATTTTTTGATTAATAAAAACATAAAATTCTTGTTTTGCATGAAGAACTTGAATTTTTTGAGACATTATTGAAGCTTGCGTGCCAAATAGATCGAAAACATATTTTCAATACGATAATAATAATAATAATTAGTAGTAGAGTGACAGTAGCAAAAAAACACAATAATATTTGTTATTCGAATGTTATCAACTGAATTTATAATTTGAAAAATAATCAGCAAATTCATTCATTTTCATCTATTGAGCATGATATCAGTCAAAACAATCAGTTGACCTTGTTTTATTAAAACATTGGATTACATAAGTTAGCGACTGTGTCTGTCAAGACTCCATTGCTTCTCACTTATTATTACAGACAGTCCATAGCCAAGTGAAAATCTGCAGGATTTGCTTCTAAACAACACTTAAAAATAAAGCACTTGGGTATTCTCTTCATGATCCCATTGTCACATGCTGCCAGTTCACAAACTTTTGTACTCAGGTTTATACTCGATTCACTATTTCTTAATATTTATTTCAAAAATAACACCGAATATGTGCATTTACTACCTGTTTAACATCTATTGTATGGAGAAAAGCGTATTTACATATTTATATTTTCAGGATGGCTATCTGAAGGGTTTATAATTATGAAATTATTGGAGTTAATCATTTCATCAAATCACAAATTGTTGAGGCAAAGAGAAAATCGTTAGAAGGGTACAAAAATCAAACCCAATATTAATTTCTTTTCTTCAAAAAATTTTGACTACTCACTCGAAAAACCTCTGAACTGAAAACTCATTTGGTATTCTTATTTATTGCAGAATTCTGTCATATATCAAGTGGAAACTATTAGAAGAAACCAATGCTCAAAAACAATGCATTTATGATCCTATGGCATTCAGAGTTATTTCGACCCACTGAAGTCTCATCAGTGGTGCTAGACAACCACGAATGCATTGCTGGGTTCAAGTGTTCTTAAAGAACAAGTCTGACTTATGACATAATCTATGGAAACAACTCTTGAAATTCTGACCTTATAAGTAAATGGGTATAAACGTGAAACGTTCAAAACTATAAATTTCTTCAGTTGCCATTATCACTCGATTTATATAATTACAGATTTGATTTGAAGAACCGAGCGTTTAGTGTTTGGGAACTGACTGCATATTGGGTACTTTACAATCGACAACGTTAAATACTTTCATCTAATAAATAACTATCTTAATATTTTAATTTCAAAAACGTTTTAGTGTAATGTACCTGATGAGGTCCCGAGTAAAATAAATATAAAGCAAATTCTTTTAAAATACCCAAACCATTAATTTTGAAAAGTAACTAAATCTTTTAACGATAAAAAAGTCAACTCAACCTTAAATGAATGGCAGTCTTTCGAATTTCGGCAGTTTCGAATATATAACTTTAGGAACAGCAAAATCACGATTTCATAGTCTAGCTGTAGACTAAGACAACTTCCCCGGGACCTATTTTCTTGTTATTGTGACTGTACTATTGTGGGATGAGAAGGAATACTGGGCTTAAATTTTTTATGTACAATTTGCTTTTATTTTTATTCGGCCAGATGCCGCTGCTCTAAATTCAAGTCAGGAACCTGTACCCACTGTAAACTGTCAAAAAATAAAATAAAAAAACAAAAAAAATCGAAAACTAAATATATTTTATTACATGACTAGTTGCCTCACACTGTGTCAGCGAGATCGTGTATTTCTACACTAGTATTGTGCACGTGATACTAAATAATAATTATAAAAAGGTAATCGGGTAAATATGCCATGAACTGAAAACAAGAAACAAAAGATAAAAATAAAAAAGGTAATCACAAAACATAAAAGGGGAATACCAAACCAATAACATTGAGAAAATTTGGTCACAGCATATCAAACGTTCAATTTACTACTGAAGGTTTTTGAGTCAGCATATTGCTATAAGAAAAAATCAATAAAGAATAACAAGAATGTTTAAGTACTACAAGTAGTCCAGGAAAAGTGAGGCAGTAGTTCAAATGTAGATATCAAGTAGATATTGATTCAGTTCTAAATCGTCTTGAAAACTAGATCAGCAATAGATTCACCATATTTTGTTGGTTAACTTTCAATATTGAAATACTAATCAAAATTTTTGAAGTTTGGAAATTTGGAAATTTCATTTGGTCCGGTTATTTAATTATTATTATTTTTTTGTACTATAGTTCTGTGAATTCTTATTCATTGAATACAACTTCAATTTCAATAAAGTTTGACATGCTGTTATGAAGTATAGGATAGGAGGCATGACATATTTACCTAATTAATTTTACAATAATTATATCCCGCATCTTATTTGATATGAATATGGGACATAATCATGGTAATTTCAAGTTATCGATATTGTAGAAAGGAGGAACTCATTTATCAGATTATAAAGGATCTTCCATTGACAATATCAAAAAAAAACTAATGAGTAGGGTAGACTACCCTACGTGACGACTAGCAAAAATATAACTTTGGTAAGGAATGTAATTATATAAATAAAAATGAGAGATAAATACTATATACATTCAAGTTTATATATACAAGTGGGTATAAACAGCACAGTTTACAGTGGCAGTAAACAATAACATGCCAAAGGTAAATGAAAGTTGGTGCAGATTTTTAACTTGCTTGCTAACTGCTGGTTTGAAAAACTTAGGACTTGACGTCAATAATTTCTAGCCGGTATATATTCAGGTATTCACTGAAAAATTGATTGATTTATGTTCACTGTTCGTGTATACGAACGCAAAGCCTGGGGCATAATCATCAAGTCTTTCTGCCAACTTAACACAACTATTCAACAAATGTCCAAATGCGTTCAAAGATGACAAGGTTCTTCTTGAACTTCGACGTCTCCAAACCATTGAAAGTAACAAAAACCGTTGACAGGTCGTGAGATACGTCACCGATTCTATCTGGTGTTGAAACATGTTAGCAGTTTGTCGCTAACAGGCAGTACCATCTGTAAACCATTGGCTACAGTTTGGTACACGTTTGGGTCAATCACTGACCGGTCACTCTAATTGTTCCAGAAAATTTGGACTCTTAAAATATTCCGGAACCGGGTCATCAAGCCTTGAAATTATTTTGTAGATTGACTTTTTCCAAGATTGTTCGGCGTCGCGGCCTTCTTGTATAGCTTTGAAAAACTCCCGAAGTGTTTGTTCCACCACAAACCTGAAGTTAGAAGGAACCTGAAGCAAAAAAAAAAAGTTTAATTGTAAAATGGTGTATACACATGGGCACATGGTTACATGTATGTAATATGTAGTACGCATTACCAATACAGGGTGAAAATAAAATGAAAATTTGGCAACATGGGAATGATGTTGGGGGTAATTCCTCCTGAAAGACTTTAAAGTTCGGATAATTTGCAGTTATACCGGAAGAACCCTCAAAATAAATATTTTAGTGGTACACCTTAAATTTAATTTCAGACTTATGAGTATATTCAATTCTAGCTTCTAGCTTCGTTTTACCTTGTTTTATAATAGTTTTCTTAAAATAATATTGAATTATTGTATCAAAACAAAGTCCCCCCTCCGTATCTGTTTGAACGCGTTGAACGAAAAAAATTACCGATTTCTATACACTTTTCAACAATGGACGAAGTAACTCAAGTATAACTAGCGAGCCGCCCCGGGGCATAGGGACAGACAGAGGGAAGCGACTTTGTTTTATACTGCGTAATATTGGTAAGAAATCCAATGCGAAAATAGTTTGAAATAGATCTATAATTTGATGTAGGAAATGAACTTGCAAGAAAATGTAGTGTGTTGCATTCGAATTATAGAAGTTGAAAACTACTTTTGGTTTACTGGAAGTGTTTCAAATTCGATTTTACTTCACTCAATTTGTCTTTTACATCGTTTTCACTCTGAAAAATTCAACGTAATTTTTCAGTTTTAACTTTTTGTAGTACCTGCCGATGCAGTGGGTACCCCAAGATCCATCCTGTATTTTCGAAATTATATGGACGAGGTTGGGTGTACGGGTAACAGAAATATTCGATATAATTCACAACATAACGTGAAATATCTATTCCAGTTGAAAGTTTTTGCCACGAAAATTTGAATAGTTTTCAGTAGAATATAGTTTTTATTATATATTTCGGTTCAAGTATGGTTAATTTAAGAATGACTTCTGTATGACTTTCAGGAATATGCTTTTTCGATCTTCAATAATTTATAACATAACCTATATTCATTATGATATCATGCATGCATTCATAAAGTTGGATATTGTCAAATTGAATATGATACTGAATATTATAATTAATTATCAAAAGCTCTATTGTAGATATTAAATGATGATACTTCATTCATTTCCGAAATATTCAAAAATTTCTGCAAATATGTATCATTTTTCAGCCAACCTCGTTTATATTGATCTCTAGAAATGACAATGAATATTGTCAGAAAAAGTATTCTAAGCCTATCGCTGCATTAGGCAAATGATAAAAAATATGGAACATAGAACATATTGATGATTGAAGAGAACAAAACGGGGCTAGTAGTTCGTGGTCAAATGGAACCTGAATTACCAAACGCTTCGTCTGCTACTGCGGCAGAAAACGATTATTCGTTACTGAGACTTCGAAATATAACTTTCTTCCACTCAGTCAACGCACATATCATTGATGATGTCTGCCGAATTAACAGATGAAACGTTTGGTAATTCAGAAGCAAATAAAAGATAAACAATAATGTAAAGCAAAGTACGTGAAAAGCTCGAGTACATCTGCGTAGCGAAGTTGAAAAAAATCTGTGAAAAAAAATAAAAAATGTGTAGACTCCAAAATGAACCCAGAAAACTAATTAGAAAAAACCCAAATGTTTATTCAGGTTTCATTGAAAAAAACATTCATTTGAAGTGCTAGATGGATGGGTGTAAAAATTTAATTGCATTGTATTATTCATTACTTATTAACTTGTATCATTTCGGAGTCGTCACTTCTAAAAATCATTTTGTGCGACAAAAAAAGAAGCATTAAGCTGAATTTTTGAGATGTCTCGGTCGATTTCACGAACCTGTGGGCCCCATACCTCGATGTGATTATTTCGGTTGTAGTGTAAGTTCAGCACCCTGTATAACTCAGAGTCTCCACCAACGTGAAGGTCATCAGCGTTCTTGACACCTTCTGACACTGCTTGTCTTGCATACTTTTCCATTTGGATATAGTAGAATTCCCTGAAAATGAAAAATATGTATTAACCTCTACAATCATATCTACCAATTTTATCGATTGCAATTCAGTTCAACTATATCTAGGACGAGGAAAATTTTACAAATATAAAAGTTCAGTCAGCAATGAAAGAAGTTATGTATCACATTAACACAAAAAAATCAATACAAAATTGAGTACATTTGTTCCCTTTCTCAGTAAAGACAATGATAGAAAAATTCAGATTTAGATTTAATAGCGGTGTGTTTCAATCCAAACAGAAGTATTAGTACTCCTTAATATTCACTGAACGCAATCCATTATCAACCTACAGGTGTTTTTTCCTACGTGATCTTAAAAAGCAAACCACTTAATGCGGGTTTGAACCTTTAAGAGGTCAAAGAAATATAGACACCTCACTTTCCAAAGTGCTGCTTCGTTTTGTAATTTCTTGCACTAAATACACGATCTGCTATACGCGGAAAGCAACAGTTGTTAACGTTAATATTTTACCATAGCTAAACAGGCATATTAATTATGCATGCCCAATTGGCCTATAATTGGCGTTTGAATTCAATGACATGACACTACCATGTTAGGTAATATTAATACGATCTCATTGCAAACATTTGGTCTATTATCATCTGCTAACAGGTTAACGATTGATTTATATAAGGTTCTCAACAAAATTTGGGTAAGGACAAGTAGTTGTTATTCGGCCAGTACTATGTGGTTCTTGGCCTTTTCTCATGTAATGTCTCTCCTGAATGTGAGGATTTTATATTTTAAAATTAGTAAAAACTGTTTGATTGTTCTAAAATATTCAAAGAACATGTATTTGTGATACAATATGATAAAATTCGACTTTAAATTCGAAATATTCATTGGCCACTAGCAAGTATTAAAAATATTACTTTCAAATTATATCGACCAAAGAAGCCGAGATTCATTTTGAATTTACAATGTATCCAAGATAAAGTTGACTATTTCAGAGCTCATTTGACATTTTGAAATTTTACTAATTAAAGGTTATTGTGATACGTCAATGAAGTTGTAGCGGGTGATTTTTATTTCTCTCTTTATACTAAATTGAAATTTATGGTTTCTTAGAAAAAACATCGGAATAAAAATCGGTAAAGGCCATCTCACACAGCGTACAAAGTCACAATAAGAAATTGTTTTTGTTTTTGATACCTTCGGAAAAATTAAAAATTAATTTAGTAATTCTAGTTGATAAAACTTTTCATGCTCTCATAAATGAAAAACACTTCAATAAATAACAATAAATACAGGTACTTTCCTTTTCCGAAAAAAATGTGCGGAAATAAGTCTAAAATATATATTCAGCTCTCGTGGGAAATCTTTTCCGTAGCATACTTTCCCACAGTGTTTTAGATTTGTTTACGGCGCCACTGATTTAAAAGAATCAGGTAAGTCACACAAGGGAATCTTGAAGGCAAAAGACGTTAGACAGACACAATAGATTTTAACAGCTGCCTTTTGATCTACCCTCCCCTTGGTGGCGAACCCTCTTTAAGAAATTTCCTTGACGTCTTAAGAATAAGGCACGCGTCTTGGAATAACGAACTTTACTGGATAGTTTGATCAAAGGAACCAACGGTTATATCTTTTATTTAAACAACTGTAGGGACTAACGAACTTTTCGGGATATAAGAATAAATGCCGAAATCCATATTTCATATTGATATTTTCTCGTGAGTTCTTTAGTCAATCTCAATGAAAAAAATTAATAGTATTTTACAAAAAAAAAACTTATACTTTTTCAAATTATAATACCTTATTTTTTCAAGATAGCTCGCAGAAAATGAACAAACTATTGAAAAATAAGTTATATAGTCAGATTTTCTAAAATAAATAGGTATTATATGAAAATAACAAGAAAGACGACAGATTAACAATGTCTATACCAACAATTTGAAATTGATGAAAGTTGTTGAATTCTTTGTCAAACTAACCAAGATTGGGAAAAAAACTGTGATCTGTTTAAAATCTTGTTTTTCCGTTAATCAGCTGTCGCCTCCATACGAATAACAACTCTCAGAAGTTGATAAACTTGTGAGAGCTTAGGACTAACGAGGTCTTACCTATTAACGTGTGATTCCTAACGGAACTTATTTTATACTTTCATTTTATATCAGAATTTGTATATGAAGTAGAAGTCAAAATTTATCAAAAAAATATTTTCTAGTAATTTTTTGAGAATTTTAAGAAAATATTGAAAAATAATTATATATTATTATATATTTATTATTTTGGAATTGTCAGTCTGAAAATAAAATGGAGTATCAAATGAGGCAAATATCAAATTGAAATTGAAAATTTCAAGTCTCACCAATTTCAAGTGAATGCAGTGGTTTTAAAAACAGTTCTACCAGAAATGGTATGATAGTTGAAAGGTCAAAACCAATAACCGCTGTACGTTAGTTACATTACTAACTAATTCAAAATATTCTCTTTAAATAGAGTCCATGGTTCCACTAATATATAAAAAATATTAGGAAGGCATTTTTAGCATGGAACTTCTGAACATAATTCACAGTTATCAAATACGATGTGAACCTGTATCCCAATGATCTTAATAATTAATGAGGATGCGAAAATCTCGCGTTTTCCACTATTCTCTCCAGAAACAATACATTCATGAATTAAAATTCCAACTTTCTTTCTGAATTAGAAAAAGATTGTCATAGTTCGAAGAGCTTGCTGGAAACAAAGGACACAAATTCGTATTGTAAGTTCATTTCAGAATTGTAACTTGAAGTTGGTTCACGCTAATTAGTCAATGCTAATTAAAAAAAAACACAATATTGAACGAGTTTACAGAAGTTACTTCTGAAGAACTGTGAATAGAATAAAAACCAAGCAATCAGTTTGAGCTTGGTTAGCGGCGTATATAAAAATACACCTGCGAGGAAAAAACTTTTATAATTTGTGAGTTGTATTTTGTCTTCGGATACTTATATCCAGGAAGAACTGTGCTTTTGAAATATATTCATTTGTTTTGATTCAGATGCGCTATATCTTTTTTGTAATTTAGATTTCGCTTACGGAATTTGGTACAAACAATTGATTTTTTTTAAATTCGGATGCTACTATAATCGGTCTCTGAAAAATATGAGAAAAATCAAAACCAACCACTCACATCCATTGAAAGCAATAATGCTTGTTTGGAAATTGAATATAACAATAAGCCCATCTTTATGTGTCACCCTTTTATAAATTAATTCTCAGTTTTCATTTACCTATGATGATTTTCTATGTCCAATCAAATATATCTCTGAGGACTTACGAAAATTATTTTACATTTCACAATAATAACTCAAAATATATCAGTATTAGTGGGTTGCGTTGGGGGCGAAGGGTTCAATCCAGTCATTGAATCAACCGCTATGTGGAACGGTGGTTCAAGCTCTATGGCCCGACGATCGATTTTTCCTACCTATAGCCCAACCCGTTCTAGGAATCGCAAGTTGAAATGTTAGACCTCTTTAATACTCATTTCGCTCAAGTTTTGATTTTCAAAGTTTGCCGTTTGGAGATGGGCGCCAGCTGTACCCAAAAACAGATTTCAACAGATACTAGAAGTTCAACTGAAAATTCCCACAAATTCATATGTCACAATTGGGATATTCAACAATTTTCAGCCCAGTCGAAAATAGTTTCTTGGTGCGTGTAACATTTCGTAATCTTCAATAAAATTCAGAATAAGTACCTATGTGCTTTAGAAAATGGCAAAGATTTAGGAAAGGATGATAAAAATAAAAATAAATATAATAAATAAAAAACTATTCCACTCAGAGCTAGCTGGCACTCAGAGCTAGTTTTATCTATATTGAGTTTATAGATTACATTCTCTTCAGTAAATTCATTTATTTTTTTGCCATTAGTTAAATTTCTATTTTAATTTTGGTTAATGGAGGATATCAACCTGAGCAGGTTGAAGCTGGAATTTATACTTCATTTTATGCATTATCAATATATAATACCTATAATAATTACTGTTCGGAAATTCCATTATCCCTTGAAAAATTATTTTCAATACTTCAAAATATCTATTCTATTCATACAAGTTTTCTCCCTAACGTCATGAACGGTAAGAATCCACACAAAGACTTCTGAGGGCGATGTAGATAAATGATGAATAACAAATATCATTTGAGAAAAAATCAAAATCGAGAGTTCAACTATCAGTTCAAAAAATTAATACTGAAATGAAATCAAGGTGTGTTATTTCAATCAAAATCTAACCGAAGTCGATTATAGGGATTTTAAGTGACCGGAAGTAATTTAGTGGGAAACGCCTTCTCACCTCCCATACCGCCCATAAAATCATGGGACGTACAATCTTACCGCTAAGCTGTATCAATAATTAATTAGGCTAATTGGTGATTATTGATTGTTAATTATTTACGCTTACACTTCCAGATGCTATCTGGTTGATCTAAAAATGAAATGACGTTATATTATCAAAATAAACCAAGTTATTTTTTAATCCCTAAATATATTTTGTATGCTAGTTTGAACAAACTTTTTGTTTGTTGACTAATGCAATGTCTTTTGAAATTCCAAAATCTAATTTATGCTTAGGAACCGATTTCTTTGAGATCGTATTCACATTATTGGATATTAATTGCTAATTACATGCGAAAGCTAACGAGCTGAGGTTAGATGAAAAAATATAATGTTAAAGTAGTTCAAAACACCCCTAAATGCAAAGAAAAAGCCCGTCGTACTAATTAGTCTGAAGACCTTAATTAAGTTATTTTTAATTAAGCAGTATATTACGTTGACGTTGAAGGATTTTTAAATCATCGAGGTCGTATGTACAACTGTGTAATAAGCTGGTAATTACTTCAGTTGATTGAGTGGTTGTGTATGACATAAAAAGACAGTGAAATGATTTTGAGGATAAAAACAGTATAGCAAATCTAAAAGTGTCTCATCAAATAATACTTATTCAAAAATAGTAATTGATAATCGAATATTTCCATCAGTTGATGTACAAAAAATTGCCAGTATCAAATATTTCAACTGAGTTTGAAAATCTTATATTTCTCTAAACATGATATACCACTTTGGTTTTTGTGAATTCATTTTTCATCAAGATATTTTTAAAAACTAATATTCTTCAATTCCAAAGGCGTATTCAAAATTATTCCTGCATCTATGGAATCAATGCAAATCAGCACATTTTTAAGTTTCAATGAGAATACAAAACACAAAATGAAGTTGATGGTATAAAGATAGAAAAATACCCTTTTTTGTTAGTTCAGGTTGGCTGATGAAGACAGAATGATTCAGTTGATCAATATTTCGAAATCTGCCAATAAAAAGTATTTGGGGGATTGGTAGTTTTTAATTGCATATTTTTTCAAATGTTCTGAGTTTTCCCCGAGGTAGAACACCAAACGTTAAAGTTATGACTTCTCTGAGTGTCCTTACAACGATTTATTTTTTAAAACTTCTTAATCTCATAACAGGGAATCAGCAATTAGGATATATTCAAATTACCGGACAACAAATATGAAATCAAGAGAAGTAAGGATATTCTTTCATTATAATGTTTGCCAATGCTACAGATTTACGTATCCACCTGGCATACGCCACATTTGCAAACTGTTGATCTCGAAATAGAAGGCCCAAGATTTTGAGTCTCTAAACTACCCTACCGCTGTTAAAAATGCTATGAGACTATGAAAAATTCCGAATGGGCAACTTCGGTGAAAAAAATAATAAGTAAATTCTCGACGTCATTTGTTTGAAAGTGGTTGACAATGCTTCATGCTGAATTTTACTAGTTCGGACTTCCATTGTCAAATAATTCTAATATGGTTTGAAATCTCTGGAGGAATAAATATTCATTTTAATTTTATTTGCTCTTTCAGAGAATCCAAATCATATTAGAATCAGTAGATAATATGAGTCGGAACTAGTAAAATAACTCCTTTTCATGGCTGGATAGCCTAATGAAATAGTTCTGGTGGAAGTACGAACTCTCTTGACTGAGACATCTGACCTAAGCGTTGACTTGCTCATCACAAAAAAATGTGAAGCTTATACGATGAATAATAATTTTCGGAGACCGTAACGAAATAAGTTTTGCCATTACTATGGTTTTCATCCAAAACCGAAATTAACATACTATGCTAGTGTATGTGATGTGACAAAATATGACCCAAATATGATACTCATCAATATTTTCAATAATCCCAGCATTCAAAATTTTGAAAATATTGCTGTTGAAATATTTAAAATAAATTATAAAGCGGGGCACTATTATGAACAGAATTATTTCACTTCGAATTGAAGGGGTTATATTTTTAGGAGTGATTAATTTTTTTTTGTGTCTGAAAGTTACTTCTTTGCATGATCTACACATCCATGTATAGAGTTACTTATTTTCAAATTAATTACTTCCTTCCTTTCTTTGGAAGATTCCATCATCTTTTTTTGTATCAAGATGGAGTAGTAGAAAGACAAAAATATTTCATTTCCTTTCAATGCCAGCAATTTTTTTTAATGTTCATAATATATGAAGACACAATTTGCGTTCCTCACTAAACGAAAGTGTGTTAAAAATTTAATCAAGTCTTACATTCTTTTCATAATTGATAATTGAAAACTGTTTTGGAAAACTAATTAAACAGAAAACTCTTGTATGCGATTTGACGCATTCCCTGCTCAATTTTTTCCATCAAATTAATATTTATACTCGTACACTGTCAATTAATGTTGATACTTATCAGGAAATATTCAACACACAACTATAACAGACTTGTATGAAGAAGTCGTAACTTCAATAAAAAATCGAAAGTAATGACTAATGAAATGTTGACTTTTTTCTGAAAAATTAAAACATCAAAGTGAGTATATACACGAGGACGATCTGATAATAAATGAGGAAGTACATCGTCCATACGCCTTGAGGTTTCTGGTTATTTCGTATGGAGCAAATTGTGTACGTTCGTAAATCGAATAATTCAACTGCATTCGGTAATTGAAGATAAGTGACTTTCTACTATGAGTCTTGACTGGTGTGAAACCAGGTTTACATTCAACTTCACGAAAAGTGTATTCGTTTCATTAGAAATTGTATCCGGCTCAAATTGAACTTGTTTCTTGATATGTATTTTTTGAAGATGAATTATCTGTTCAAAAATAAATATTTTATGAAATTCAGCAAAAACATTGTATAAATAAATTCATGAGAGTTCTCAAGATGGTTAATAATTCAGAAGTCCTCTATATCTTACTACATTATTAGATAAAATTTCTTCAACAAATTTTTAACAAACTTTGTCTAAGATCCATTTCTATTTTCCTAAGTCCTGAAGTTCAGATGATGGAGCTTTTATAATAATGAAAGTTGGAATCGTGCTTTTGACGTGCTTGGATAGATGACAGAAAGCTCATCTTTAATCTTATATGTTTCAGCATGGCGATAATGATTAGTAAACAATTTCCTGGAAATGGTGAGATAAGTATATTGAAGTAATTGTTCATATACCTAACATGACTTCATTTTTGTTTGTTTAGACAGATGGGTCTACCTCGATAAGATAAGAAATTCAATATCGTGTGCTTTAATCTATCCAATTTGGTAATAAAGAATATGGAAAATACTTTGCGTATTAACTCTTATCTGATATCGAAGGTTTTTGGTTGAGTGTACCTGTTTCGACCAATTTCTGAAGTTAAACTTGAGGTTATACACAATCATTTCTAAATGATGACGAATATAAAGAGCACAACCACTAAAAAATAACCGTGTTGAGACAATCATAGATTACCAATTACTAAAGTACTGTTTATACATTTAAAAAACTCAAATGCAATTTCATTCTTCATTGGGCTTCTTTGGGAAGAACGCTATTACTGTGTGATATAAACTCATCGATAAAAGTGCAATTGGGGATGGATTTTTATTCACTTAATCCTAATTCATACTTCTTCCTTCAACAGACTTGACATATCGAAAAGATGACTATTTCGTTTTTCCAGGTTTTCTTTCGAATCACCGTTTCACCGTATCAATTCTGGAACTTTGATTAGATCAAATTTATTGAATAATTACACCATACGATTTGAAAGATATGAAAACTTGTCGCGTGATTTAACTGTGCAAATAAATAACAACATGTTAGTTAATTTTGACATGAGAAATTCTAAGAGAAAGATTAAGTATATTTACCTATTTTGTAAAAATTTATACAAAATAGGTTAATATCGCGACAAGCTTTAATATCATTGGAATTGATGGGTTTGAATTATTTCAAAACTTTTTTTCAGAGCATGTTATTGAATGCTTGTTTTTAAAAATGTCTTTTACAGAATTGAAGGGGTTATATTTTTTAGGAGTGAATAATTTTTGGGAAAGAAAGTTTTAGGCTTTCTACTACTTACTAGCTACTTTCGTGTAATTCAATGTTTATATGAAAGTAGCTGTTTCAGGAGGATTTTCTATCAGTTTGTGCCTGGAAGTTACTTCTTTGTATAATCTACACATCCATATAAAGATTTACTTCCTTCCTTTCTTTGGAAGATTCCCTCATCCTTCTTTTTTGTATCAAGATGGAGTAGTAGAAAGCCAAAAACTGTCTTTTACAGCTTGTCAAATCTAGGAAGAGCCTTGATAATTATCTCTCTCTTTCTCTCTCTCTCTCTCTCTCTCGCTGACCCTCATCGTCTTCTAATGAACGCACATCTAGTGAGCGGAACCATAATGGAATTTAGAAAGCTCGCCTTATATTTGACAAACTGTACTATTATGTCATTTCCCAATATGTCCAGATCCGAATCTAATATTTCACTATTCTTTTTACTTTTTAGAGATGTGGCCACGTGGCACTGGTAGGTATTAAATTTTGTATTTGATGGTCAACTCGTTATTTCGAGATTAACTGTTTATTACATAGTATTGTGGAATCAAAAAAAATATCAGGAAAGCACGATGTGAAAATACCAGTAAAATTAAAAAGTTAATATTTTGATTGATAAGGCCTTATTGTATTTACTGAAACAAGCAGTACATAACAGATGAAAATTTGGATATTTCTAATCTCGTAATGTTGTTTTAAAAGTAGTTACGATGAAATTCAAGTTTTGAAATGAAAAGCGTCAACCTTTTTGAAAAATATATAGACAGAAGAACAATTCTTCAATAATTTCATCCCAGTTGATTGACAAAACTACTGGCTGATTTGTTTTTCCTTTGGCTTTTTTTATTAAAAAATCATTTTTGGAAATGAAATTTTCTTTTCAGATTGGGGAAGTTTGAAAACATGAAAGTTCAAAAACAAAAATAATGAAGTTCAAATCTTACCTGAAGTTAGAAAACCACTTCACGAGTTGGGCAGTGTTGTTTTTATTGAACTTGATGTCTGGGAAGTACATTTTGAGAACTGCTGAACTCGGATATCGTACCCAAAAGAACATCAGCTTGGCTTTCCTGAGGTGCATCGGTGTTAATGTTGACGAGTGCTCAGGAGTTAAGGAAATATTCGTCTAAATTGTAAAAAAAAACAAAATAGTACACCACAAAAATTTGTGTAGAAAAAAGTGATATATAAATATTATTGTACATAAGTGAAAGTTTTCATGTTTTTCAAGTTTTTATGAATTTTCCCTTAGAATAAATTTATTCGAAGTACCAAGAATATAATTTTTCACTTTTTTCTCTATATGGAAAAAGATGAAAAATTCAAAAATTCGAGATCTGGCTGTCATAATACACTGGTAATTTCATATCAATTACCAATTCTTTTCTATTAAACATGTGGAACATTTCACTTTATTCTCACATAAGTATTAAGACATACAAAGTGGATGAAGAATTCATAATAGCTATCATTGTAAAACTTCCTAATAACACACATTACAACTCAAGCAACGTTATTCAGAACTTTTTATTCAGCTACGAACTGAAAATTCCGTACATTTCTATGAATAAATCATTGATTGATCGAAGTTATAAGTGAGTTTTCTTTCTTCGTGTAATACAATAAAGGTGTATTATAAGGATTCTAATAAGGTTTTATTTATCAGATCTGATTCCGATACCTCATCGAAAAACTTAACCCCAAGTCATAGTTTAGAAGACTTACAAATAATGGCATTAAAATGATTCTTTTTCTGTTCAACTGACGAAACTGAATTGGCTTCTGAAGAAATGAGTTTCACAAGAAAGGAAGGTACATACCGGGTAGTAAGAGAGCTAAAGTCGGATTAAGCATATCAAAGGAATATGGACAAATTTTACTCTATTAGTACTAAATGGTATCACAATTCGGTCTTGGAGCAAGTCAGAATTTCATTCTGATATTTTTTAAATTGATACGTATGTTCACCAACTAAGTTGGCGTCTTCAGTAGATGAAGTAGACAATCAGCTCTCAACTCACAGTCTCGCCTATTTTTATATAATTTGGTACACTTTCACTTCTAGACGCACATCAATGATTGGTTGAGTACAAATTGGCGAATAATTTCCTGCCCACTAAAAATAGTCAATTATGGTATACCACCTACAAACAGTGACATATAGGTCCATTATTTACCGTTACATGAATCACTCCGTTGAAAATTTCAAAAATTAGCAGTAACTTTCATAAGAAAATTTCCCGTCAAATTGTTTTCAACAAATTATTGATGTGTGTGTGGTTCAAAGTATTAGATATGTATAATAATAATAATATTTATTCACGTACGAAAGAAGAATACAGAACAATGTAGTAAAAAGTGTTTTTCACACTTGTTTCAAGAAAATACAATGCAATAAAACTTATAAATAATAAACAATATAAAGGCAAAGTAAGAAATTAGTCTACTTCATCTGTTGAAGATACCAACTTGGTTGATGAAATGGGTGTCTAGAAGAGTTTTGGTGTTTGAGAGCAGTCGTTTTGGTTCTGGATTTATTTTATGACAGAGGTTCCAGTTTTACGTTATTCAAGAACATTTATTATTTTGATTATATATATTTTCTACTGAAGCAACAAAATCATTAAATGTAAATATTATACCAATATTTGTATGATATTATTATTTATGATTTTTGCACATGTTATAAGAATATATTATTGTCATGAAAGTATACATGTGTATATATTATTATTATTTTCGTTAGAAATTGTATTATCATATATATATGGGAAAATGTAATAATCCAAAGAGTTATAAATTAAATGCTTTTCATAACCTGAAGAACGTGAATTGATAAGGTAGGTATAATTTTTTTCAAAGTTATTGGAAATACATTTTGTCCTCTATAAGAGACATATACATTCCTGATGTCTGTTCAGGATTCGATTCGTTAGGATTTGAATAGGATAATTTTACCTCTTCACATTTTTTTGAAGAAAGAGGTTAGATGGGCATCAGACATAATTGTGCATATTACTATACCGTACCCATACAGTAAAAGCTCTCCATATTTCTATACATACTACAGGTTCCAGCTCTCAGACTACAGGATAAAGGTAGGAGTTGAAAAGCATAAATGGTATCACGAAAATACATACATGGTGTGAACTAAGATTTTTGCTAAAATCTTTGCATAAAAAGGATATAGTAGGCTGCATTCCATCGTAAGAAATATCCCCTGAGTTGCAGTCTGAGTTTCTATCACCATTGTCCATATTCATCGTTCCTGAGGGGCCCCTCATATGCCCGTAGTCCGGGGAGGCCCCATGTTGGGCTGCGGCAAGAAGCGCGGGATGTAGAAGAGTGGGCGGGTGATGAATTGGAGGTGACTCCCTCTCGATCTTGTGGTGCATACGAGGTGGGGAGGAGGAAGCCTGAAAAAATAAAAAAAATTATAACTTTCGATTTTAGAAACAAAAAGTTTTATTGAGGAAAACTTCCAAATCAAAATGTTTTTTCAATATTAAATAGGTTTAACATTTTTTATGAATAAATACATTCTCCTAACAGAAATCAAAGCCAATATAATGACTGTATCAAGGATAGATACATATATACATGGAAAATAAATATTTCAAAATGAAATTTCAGATCATTCGCCTCGCTCAAAGTTTCTAACAACTACTTTCTCGGCTAATACCATCGAATTATATCCGTTATACAAGTTACAAGATCCTACTAATAGAAACGTTTCGGAAGTGAATGCTTTGATATTCAATTTCCAAAAATGTATTTCCAATTTTGTGCAATCTGTTTTTTTCCGTTGACATTTTTAAGTAGAATACTTCGAACCTCGAACATTTACTAAGAAACATTGTCGACCATTTTCAAACAAATATGTTTCATGTCGTGATTTAGATTTATATTACAAATGAGTCCAAGGCATAATGAATCAATATTTCAATAATATTAAAAATTAAAATTTATAAAAATCACCGTTGAACTATTGGTTTTACTAAATTCACTATACAAGAAATGTATCTTGATATCATAAAAATTGTTTGAGTAATTCAAAAGGGATGTCAAAAGACACATAAAAATAATTTGGGGATCTATACCAAAAAACTCAAATTTTTTAGGAGACGAACAATTTTACATTCAAATCTGATAATGAATGAATGTATACTGATGAATACTCAAAGTATGAAATTGTATATTAAAATACTTTGAATAATAATTAATAATGATCACCTAATGTGTTAAGTAAGAGGTTTGAAGTAAATACACAAATTGATTTATACAAATTTGGAATTTAGGGAAAAAATGAATCAATAGTAACTTTGTAGGTCATGACATGTACCCTGGAAAAATTAATGGAAAATAGTAGAGAATAGTTGAAACTTTGAATTGTAATTTATTTGGTTACTATCAGTTTAACAACAATAACTACCCTTCTTTAGATTCCTTAGCGGCATAAGATAACGTAGCTAATAGAAAAACACTACCTACAACTATTTATTTTCCGAGAACGTCTGTCGTATGTATTTCTTGAGTAAATGTTAATTCTATTCTATAAAGTAGACATTGTTATTTTTTCACTTCGAAATATTTTGCATTACTGTTTTGTCACTTTGTAGCAATCTAGATTTTTTTCAAATGAAAGCAGGTTTCTGAATATTTTCTGTTGAACTGTATCCAATTATATTATTTTCCTGTAAGTTAATCATTGGCATTCAATATACTTTAGATATTAGATTTGAAAAATGATAATTGACAGAGAATCTATCCTTCGAAAAAAAACATAAATTGGCAGATTTTATATTTTTACTATGCCCTTGTTACGTTAAGTCTATGAATTGATTTTTTCAATTTAGTAATAAAATTAAGAAGTAAAAGTTACCTGCATTGCCATGTGGTGGCCATGACTTGGTCCGTGGAAGAAAGGGCTGTACGGGGAGAAAACCTGAGATTCATGAAGGCCTGGGTTGGGTATCGCCACCGACGTCGGAAGGGAGACGGGCAACATCGGCGGCGGCTGGTGATATGGGGGAGGCCGTGGTGAAGAACAAGGGTTAGGTTCCATCGCTGCAGGAGACATTCCCATTCCGTCTTGTCCAAGTATCCTGCTTACCGTTCTTGGCGTTATTCTCGTATCCGTTACTTTATGTCTTTTTTTCTTTGGGGCGACTACTAAACTCAAAGCTTCATTCTGTTCCGGGGTTTCCTGCTTTGAAACGCAAAAAGGATGATTCATTCCATAAAGGGGAGCGTTGATACCTGGAGGTTTCGGGGGCTGAAACATTGGAGGTCGAATATGAAGATCTGAAGGTTTTTGCATATTATTCATATTATGAACGGGCATCATGGGTGGACAACCCGCGTTACCATTTACCATTTGATTCTGGTGGCTTTGGTGGTTATGCTGGTTCTGGTGGTTGGGCGGAGGAGGAGGCGCCTGAGGTCGTTCCGCTACTTTGGTCCTTGGTGACTTTCTGTCTAAAAGTTGCGAGGCCATCATCAAATCTTTATTGAGTTGTTCCGCTGCTGCGGTTGCAGCCTCTTGCTGCTTACACCTTTTCTGATGAACGAACCGATGGAGTATAGAGTCTATCAAGTTTGACAAGGATGCTGTGATTTCACTTTTGAGAGCGTCGGCAAGTCCTTCCAAATCTGTACCGCCAGGAGTCATGTTCCTCATCATGCTCAAACGTTCAGTGATTTGGTCGGGCTTGGGTGGAGTCTGTTGCTGAGGTGGTAGTGATTGTTGCGATTCATTGCTCATGGCATTTGTTGCAGCTTCTTTAGCTAATCGAGCTTCTTGTTCCATAAAAAGCTTGTGACTCACACCCAGGTACATTGCAGCTGCACTACTCATATGCTGATGGGGATTGTGTAAAAATCCATTATGAAATGGAGGACCGGGAGGACTTATTTTTAGTTTGCTCACCTCTTGCACCAGTGTTGGTTGATGCTGTTGCACTGGTGTGGGAGTGCTGCTCGTTACAGGTGAAGGAGGTGCAGATCTCTTACTCTGTTCACTATCACTAGGAATTTCTTCGATTTCTTGACTTTCTTCCGATCCTTGCTCCACTCGCGTCCACAGTTGATTGTATTTTTGTTGCATTTCAGCCAGTTGCTCTTGCATCGACCTTAGCTTAGACTTAAGATTGTTTTTCTCCACTCGTTTTTGTCTGATCGGCTCTATGTCTTCTTCTTCGTCGTCTACATATCTTTCTGCGTTACTATCGTGTTGTTGCGGTTGGTATAACTTTCGTTTCTTACAACCATTAACTTGCGGCGGAGCAGGGCTAGACCTCATACTTGAAACTATGTTTTCAACACGAGCTTTCTTGGCATCTTCTGGCTTAGCTGGACTGGATGGTTCCACTTTTGGCGACGGTAACGATTCAGTTTCCATGCCATTCAGGGCCTCTTCCATAAGTTCAGCTTGCGGCCTGTCATCTACGAGACCCTCCTTCATTCCCACCGAAGCTTCCATATCGTTACGCTCCGGACTCGTCTTGGGTTCATTGTTGTTGTTGTTCATGATGTGGTCCTGGCCGTTTCGCATGTCGTGTTCGAGAGCCAGAAGCTCGTGCTTGCGTCCCTGAAGAATATCCCGCAGCATGTGATGCGCGAGTTGTTCTCCGGAAGGCGGGCTGCCGTCGCACCTGATCACGTTGTCAAATTTGACGTCTTCACCGTCCGTTCCACCGTCGGGCTTTTGCCGCCCCAAGAGCTCGTTCAACATTTTTGCGGGCGCGAACCCCGGTCCGAAAAGACCGAACTGTTGCTGTTGGGTAAAAATGGCGCCGTATAAATTATTACTTCCACCGAGAAATGCCGGTCGCGAACTGAAGTTCGGAATCGAGGAATAAGAATTACGCGGCTCGCCGGCGTCCACACGCTGTCTAGTTCTTTTGGTTTTCTTCAGGAGCTTATCTGTATACAAGCCAAACTCACTCTCCTCCTCCGATGACATCATAAGTTGAAACGTTATTGGTCGAGCAGGTCCCCCTCCAGATTACCGTCCCCACTTTAAGAATAGTCGCCCATGTCAATACCTGAAAGTAGACAGAACGTGAGGGATCGTTGCGGTGTTTGTCGAGAAAGAGGGCTCTCCGGCTGGTGGCACCTGCGGTCGCGAATCAACTGTTGATTTGTCAGGAGGCCGCGATCCGCAGTTGCTGTCCAATTCAGCGTGAATTTGAACTCTCCACGCATATTCGAGGAGCCGTGATAGAGTATACAAACAATATTATGATAGCTATTGTCAGTTGTCAGTTATTTTTTTATATATGATACTCAACATGAATTGTACATAAGTATTCGAATGCATAATATCATTCAAACAGAACCAAATAGGTATATCTTTCCGATCGCTATTTTTTGAAAACAGTATAAACATTAAGTATTAAACAGTCGTGATTTAGACTCGGAACATATTTGAAATTTGAATTAAGAATTACTGATATTTCTTCATTTCGAAATATATGGGAATACATATTTCAGTTCTTTAATACCATCTTTCTCTCTCTCGTGACTACACGAAAATATTATAGTCAAGAAACTGTGTATGTATTCTAGTTAATAAACAAATATCAGAATTTTACACAAAACTCACATTTTATAAATTTCAATTACCTTTCAAAGCGACTGACGTCAGTGAAATGATTGACTGATTCACAAAGAGAACATTAGTTTAGTCAACAAGAGCCATTTAGAATTTATTTAGTTTCCCTTCACCAAAAATGATTGAAATGTAATTCAGTAATTACACAGAAAATTTTACAAATCTAGCCAATAAAAATTCTCAAGAGCGCAGGCGCAAAATTTGAAATATATTTGAATACAAATAAAATAATTTACATTTGATATTTCCTAAATAATTTTAACAATATTTTTCAATTATAGTTACAGGAATAGATTGGACAAAAAGTCTTTTTCTGATTTGAAGAGTCTGATCTATTTTTTCTTCAATATCAAATTTATGACTTTCTGGAATAGCATCGACATTTCAACAATTGAAAAAGTTATTACTGTATAGCACGACAGTAAAATAATGTTCATTGCAATTTTCTTCTACATCATTCTTTTGTAAATCAACAGTAATATCCAAGTTGAAAGTTTTAATTTATAAGAAACTTGATGATTCACAAAATTGAAAGCTTCAAAAAAGCCTTCATCTGATTATTAAAAAAATATCTCATCAACGATTTTTTGGACTATGATTATCAATGCAAATACCTATTGATTTTCTAATAAACATGTTACACATAAGTAAAGGTAGAAGTTCAATTTTAGATTATTTTCTTATACAAAAGTTACATTTCCTTTATATCAAAAGTACAATTATTGAATGTGCATTGCATGAATGATATGTTCCTTGAACTATTAGGCACAACAGTCGAATTTCCTTGTGTTGAAATTATATTTTTTTTCTGCCATGGACACAACTGCCGATGATGTAGCTGGTCGCAAATTGGGTGTGGGTGTTAATAACTTCCAAGGGCCATGTTTTTTATTGTCATGAAGTCTCCCCCATATTCAACTAAAAGTGTAGCAGACGATTTTCGAAATGAATGGCTTGTATATGAATTGGAATTTTCAAGTTGAAAAAAATTAGCCACTGCTGCTTCAGGCACCTTTTAAAACGGATTGCTACCCACAACCTGATTGATACATTTTCCATTGCGATATGCATAAAACAGGCGGCGATCCTTTGCTG
>WOGN01000305.1:0-27130 GCA_015342105.1 Leptinotarsa texana | reverse complement strand
AATAGTAAGCCAGGAATATTCAAAGAGGTTGCCAAGTCATTAATAAAAATTAAAAATAAAAGAGGTCCAAGATTGAAACCTTGTGGTACCCTAGATGTAACTACGTACTGCGCCGATTTGAAAGATTCATATTCGACGAATTGTTTTCTGTTGATTAGATATGATTCAATTAGAGTGAGCAGTTGGTTAGAGAGTCCTAATTTTGTCAATTTGCTGAGAAGAAGGTCTATTTGATCGAAGCCTTTTTGAAAGTCTGTATAAACAACATCGACTTGTTTTTGCTTGTCCAGATACGTAAAGAGATATTGATTTAATCATGAAAGATTTGTCATACGTGGTCTTTGTTGTACGAAACCATGCTGAGTAGGAGAAATAACTTTTTGAATATGGGAATACATAACATTTTGCACACATATCTCGAAGAGTTTAGAAAAGTTACATAAAATTGAAATCGCCCTGTAGTTTGTGATATCGCTAGAGCCGCTTTTTTTAATATCGGACAAATTCGAGGCGTTTTCCACTGCTCAGGGAAGGCACAAGTCGATAAAATCAAGTTGAATATGCCTATTAGAGGTATAGAGAGAACGTCGATACAGTGCTTTATCACAAAACTAGCAACATTGTCAACGCCTGCGGTCCAAAGATGGAAAACTCTTCATTAGACAACCTCTAAAATCAATGTCAGCTGGTTCTTCTTAAATGCTGCATTTTATTCTTGGCGACAGCAAATATATATGTGCGGAAGAAATTTAACTTTATAACAGTTATTTTCTTGTTAAGAACCTTGATGTAGTAATTAATATTACTGGAGTTCTGTCCCAACACCAAACCGTTATTTTTAACACCTCGACACGCATTTCAATCTTCACGTGATCATCTTCAAGAGGAAGATTAAATTCAGTAACATTTAACAGTTATCTCATTGTTTTGAAATTGTAGCAAATATACCATACGTTATAATAGTTGGTAGATTTCAATATACCAACTGTTATATCAATCATTAAAGTGGCAGTCACTGTTACTCTCATTTTCCAATCAAACTAGTTCATACTATGTGAGGAGATAAAGTAAATGAAAAACTGTTTATGAAATCAATCTTATATTACATAACTATCTTCATAGTTCTCCCTCAAGGCAAATAAATTATCCAAGCATTCCTCAAAATCATCTTTCTGTATTCCTTCACTTGCAAACTGGTGAAACCTTACTACTTTTATTTTCCTCGCCTCCGTGTGGAGATTCTCCAACATGTGCCCCACTTCTGATCCAGTATGCAATCCTGATATAACTGGAACTTTTTCCACACCTAAAACGATACGATAAGAAAAAATTATAAACCGACGAAGTCTGTTAAAAAAATGAGGCGACTTTTTTATTTTTTTATCTTAGTACACTATTATGGAACATATGTTCACCTAATTTTTTTAACAGACCTTGTGCAACCAAATGAGCACTCACCAATACCGTCCGCTCTCTCAAATTCCGACACACATCCATTTTGCCCTATATTGCGGTTGAAAATCCTCGGAAAAGGGTTTCGAACATCCAGGGGTTTCTGCACAACAGTCACGTTACTAGCCGTCGCTTCAGATGTGTACGACAGGAAGAGAGCCATCATTTCCTCAATGGAGTCGCACCTACGACAACGTTGTGAATCAATAAATTAGAACAGATCATTTATAAACGTTAAAATAGTCAGTGGTCCCAGAGCTGGACTCTGCGGTACACCGCGAAATCACAGTACCTATATGCTGGCAGTTCACGCTGCTTTTGGGCTTGGTTCAATGGTTTCTTCAATCGTTCTTCGGCGATTCCTCTCAAGGCAACGTGTTGCATCACGCGGTAGTTTCCTGATACAAAAATATTTCGTGAGTAGAATTCAGATTTGAAATGTCATTCATTGGAGAATGCAGAAGGACCATCGACTAAAGTCCTTCAGCCAGTGTGCAATTTTAAAATATTTACAGTGATTTTTACATATGCTTACATAATAAAATTGGGGTGCATTAGATTTGTGTAAAAAAAGAATATATAATGAATTATTTGAGAAACGCGAGGATGTATTGATAGTAAGCCGTGACCGGTTCCCTGGGTACAGAAAATATTGTGTTAGCATAGCATCGAAGAATAACTTGTGAGTGTCAGAGAAAAGTAATTGATTCAACCGATCAAAACCCTTGAAAAACAAAGAATTCATGGTGTTTTTGTTTTTTGTTCTATTCATATATACATTATTATTATTTTGAGTGAAGTAGTGGTGAATATCATGATGAAAGACAATGTACTGTTTCATCTTGTTCACATCTTGTAAGGTTGAAAACCAACATAAAAAAAATGGCCATATTGATGACACACACTTCGAGACTGGAGACTCTGGAGCATCTGCAACTTTTCCTATGCAATGTTCAGCCTTAAGTAAAAATGGTTTTGTTGTGTTGAAATTCAGACCAGGCAAGATCATTGAAATATCAACATCCAAAACTGGTAAACACGGACATTTGGTTGGCATCGATATCTTCTCAGGTAAGAAATATGAAGATATATGTCCCTCTACACACAACATAGACGTACCTCACGTTTAGCGTGAAGATTACCAGTTGAGTGATATTTCTGTTGACAGATATATATCTCTCATGTCAGACAACGGAGAACTACATGAAGATCTCAAAGCTCCAGATGGTGAGGTAGCCGCCCAACTCAGAAATGAGTATGATGCCGGTAAAGATATACTCGGAACAGTACTGAAATCTAGCGGAGAAGAGGTGGTGATTGCAGTAAAGACAAATACTGTCTTGGATAAATAATAATGGAAAGAAAAAATGGTAAGAGCTAGAATCGAACGTCATCTTGTCCAATGGGTCCCTGCTTTATGTTATCTGAAATACAGGGTGTACAACATTTAAGGAGGTGATTCGTCATCAAAAAAAAATATAGGATCTTTCGAATAAAGAAACTTCATTGGAGCATCCCTTGTTAAGATACAGGGGGTACATAATTTTTTGTATAACAATTTTTTTTCACAAGCACTGAAAAAGTTACAATATTGAAATTAACCTGACGTTTTGTACTACCAAAAAGACACTTAGCCAGTAATTTACTTGGTTTACCCTATGACTGGCAAAATGTTGATTTGTTCAAATAAGATGGTCCTAAATTGTTCGATATTTTGTATACAAAATCACTGTGAAACATAATAGTCTTTGGGAAATGGATTGCAAATTCAAAACATTGATCATAATAGGGGTATCTCTACGGCATTTCAAAATGATCCTCATACCAAGATTCTGCAGTTTTGGAGTTGCGACAATTTATTCTGATTGAATAGATATAGGATAGAGGAAGGTTAAAGTGGAACCTCTGGCATTGAATGAAAAGGCACGTCGAGAAAAGAACTGCATTTCTGATGACTGGCGACAAATGTACTCCATATGCAACCACGAAAAACTGGATTGTAAGTTTCGAAAGAAGTAAATTTTCCTTAGGAAAGGCCAGAGTCTGGATCCACAAAAACTTAACCATCAAATTGGGCCGACACTCTCAAACTTCGTTCGATCCCACACAAGACTGAGGATTTTTCAATACATCCTCGTAAATCAGCTTTCGGCTTGAGACGTACCTATTGTGCAGTTTGGCGTAATGCTTTGGAACAGAGGTCCCTCCCACTTGTCCAGACACTCCAAGAGATCGCCTCCCTCTTTGAGAGGGAACGGCAGGCAGAGACTCGCCGCAGCTACATTCCTTCCACCCTGGTTCAGGTCCGCGCTGAGGTCTGCCAAAGCGAAACCGCTGGATTTGAGACGGTATTTCATCGAGAAGGTTTCCAGAGCTGTGGCCAAGATGGCGCTTGAGTGGTAGGGAAGTGTAGGCTGAAAATGTAACGTCAACTATATAAGGCAAATAGGAAAAGATGAAAGTTATTCGGTAATAATAACTTTCAGAAAGAGGATAAAAATAACCGAAAAATAAACTTTTATGGTGTGCATTTGCTTAATATTGGATAGATATAAAATAATTAATAATGTTTGGTATTTGAGTAGCAAGCTCTTATAATTAGTGAAGTTTGTTTTGGTTGCTTTCTGTGTTATGCTGTGTCTTCTTTGTTTATAATCTCCAAAAGTTTCAACTGCAAGTCATCTGCCTAAACTTTTCAAATATCATTACTTTCAGTTATATGTTTATACGAATTCTTGTTATCATAAATATTTGAATGCTTTGAATTTTTTTATTTTTATGTTGAAGAAATCTCAACCAACATAAAATTCTTTCTTAGATTCTAAAAAAGTTTACCCAAAATTTGACCGATGTATAAACTCCAAATTTTTTTGGATACTTGGCCTATTACTGAAAATTACTAGGTCAGGTATTTTTTAAAGTCGAAAGTCAACTTATCAATATTTCTACAATGAATACACGAAGTCCACTTTGAAAAAATTCATTTTCTGATGTTTGCCGACGATCTAAAATATTAAAGTCCATTGACGACTCAAAACTCATTGAAGATCTTGGTAGATTACATTTCTAGTGTATTACCAATAACTTATTCTCTAATGTGAATGAATGCTATGCTGTCTATTTTTACAAGATGATAAGAAAATTCTTGACAAAGTCGAGAATTCGGAAACGTCTGGAATTTACGGAATTAAATGTAAGGACTGCGATGTAAAATTTTATGGACAGTCTAAAAGATCTATCAAAATAAGATATAAGGAACACTTAGCACACTTAAAATATGGAATAGAAAAATGAGCAGTCGCCCATATTTTGCAACAAAACCATTCTATAGAATTTAGTTCATCAAGATTAGTAATAATATAATAATAATCTTTATTTGAAATAGGAAAATCCTAATTTACATACATTTCTAATATTTTTGTCACAAATTTGTTACATATTGGAATTTTTTAAAAAATATATGACAAACATCAGATGAGTGCATTCTACAGTTGATCAATAAGATAAGCATGATAACATTTCAAGAAAGAAAATTGTATCTACACATAATACATATAATACTTGTACATTGAAAAAAAAATTTCTTCAGTTCGTTTTTTTCAACATGTTCAGAGATGGGCTATTTTAATTGCATTTGGTAATTTGTTGAACCGATCAAAACCTTTGTTTTTTGTTCTGTTTATATATAAATTATTATTATTTCCAGTGAAATGGTGGTGAATATCATGATGAAAGACAATGTACTGTTCGAAATAAGATGGTCCTAAATTGTTCAATATTTTGTATACGAAAATCATTGTGAAATATAATAGTCTTTGGGAAATGGAATGCCAATTTAAAACATAGTAGTAATAGGGGTATCTCTATGGCACTTCAAAATGATCTTCATACAATGAATATATATATATATATATATAGGATAGAGGAACAATAGTCAAAGTGTGGCTGATCAATTGACTTGTAAACAGTGATACCTGACTCGGTTGAAAGATTACTAGCAATTCTAGAGAAAAAGAATAATTTTTTTTATGAATATACTCAAAATGTTCATCAAATGACAGAGTGTTATACATCAGGAATCCCAGATATTTAGTTGAATTCATTAATTCAATTCTTTCATCATCAATGCTGAGGTTAATAATTTTTGAGTCTATTTGGCTGTATTTAAATTTGTTGGTGATATTCATTGCTGTTGTTTTCAATACATTCAGCTTTAATTTACTCATTTTCAAATAATTGCTGACACTTTCTAGAGTATTATTCATTTTTTGTATAGCAATTTCGAGATTCACATCGCTACATGCCAATAGCAGCAAAAAGTTAACAAATTCACAATCAACAATGGCATGTCATTTAAATATAGTATGGATAGAAGGGTACCCAAAACACTACCCTAGAGAACTCCAACATCATTGTCAATTTCACAAGAGCATATGTCTTTTACTCTTACTCATTGTTTTCTGTTAGTCAAATAATGGGGAATGTTCCTCAATTCAAGTTAATACAGCAAATGCAAGTTTGAACAAAATAAAGCTGAGCTTAATTCATATTTTTTTCAAATTCACTTCGAAAAGTATTCAAATATATGTTTCAAATGTTGGGTTTTAATTTTTGAAGGGATTTGTTTCAAATTCACATATTGACAACAGCGCCTATATCAAGTTGAAATAATTTATACGTACCAAGATATTCTACTTTAAAAATGGAAAATTATCTTTATAAATCAACAATTAAGGCAAAATATAAATTATAGTACAATACCACCTCCTCAAACCACATAAACAGTTGTTTCGTTATTTATTTAACTAGAGTAAGATAGGTTAGGTGCTCAAAATGTCATATGTCACAGAATGTCACGGAACTCGGAACATAAGTAAACAGAACAGCACAGATAACAGATTCATTGTCCTTTATTAGCTATAACTGATGTTGCCAAATGGTGAAATAGAAACGAATCCCTTTAAATGTTGAATGCATTATTTCATTCCTCTTTTTCAAGTATTTAAATAATTTTTTAAAGAAAAAGGTTGAAATGATAAGCTTAAAATGCGTTGTTTTAGAGCTCTTTTATGAAAACTACTTGAATTTCGTCAGTGGCAACATTCCCCATTAAATAACCAATGAGGAAGTCCTAAGAATTTAGAGGACAATGTTACCTCGAGAAGGTTGTTATTCAAACTGAGCTGTGGGATAGCTAGATATAACTACACGATTTTGTGTTTTAACATTGAAGGTTAGACAGTATAAATTTTCAATTGAAGGATTCTATATTGCAATATTCATCTAAAATATTGTGTATGATTGAATATTGTATGTTTATCATGTAAAATGAATAAAATTGTTTGAAATCCACTGTTATATCTAGAAACACCGAGAAAACATACTTACCTCGATAAATACTTTTTTTCCATCTGGTAATTCAAAGGCGCAAAGCTGTTTCTCAAAAGTGATGCCGCCTAAAAACTGATTGATTCGACTAGAAAATATTTATGGAATTCAAATAGTCTAAAGTTGATGGTACCCAACAAATACTAATATTTTATCAATACAGTAACAGATTTTTTGAAATAGGTAACCGTTATATAAGAATAGTGCTAAACTAAAATTTCCAAACCTTTATAACACAACAGATCCAACATACAAATATAAATAGTTTGGTAGCTAATTTTATTTAGTGTCCATAGTAAAATCAAAAAGTTTTCCTTTGAAGTCTATAAAAGTGACTCACTGGATTAATTATCATTTGGTAGCTTGTTAAATTCGTGAAAATTCGTGAAACAATGATTCCCCAAATTGGCTTTCGGTATCCCAGAGACTTTTATACCAGACAATGATATTTGTGCATAAAATTGTTAATGACTTAACTGGAACATATCTACAAAATCTATTTGTTTTAATTATGATATTCACAAATATTACACCAGACATAATCTTGGCATACATATACATAGAACTAATACCAAAATGAGTATGAACTCAGTATATGTCAAAGATTTTGATACGTACAACAAATTGCTTCATTCAATTAAATCAGCTTCAACTTTAAAAACGTTTAAAACTGATATACTGCATCATATTTATAACAAACGTAACTGAAGGTATTACTAATAAGATCATAAGTCATGATTTTTGGAATATTAATCAATTATTTGTTAGTTATAATTTTGTTCTTGTATATTAGGAATGTATCCTACTTACCAAATAAATGTTATTATTATATTATTATAATTTGTATGATGGAAGGGTATATGAAGCAAATCGCTGTGTCTACTGTTATTTTAACAAGCAGTTACAAAGAGTAAACTTCAAAAAAGTACTCACATCATATTCTAAATTCCTGAATTCCCTTTTCGCACCAGGTTGTCTCCAGCCGGTGCTCCCGACAGATAGAGGCACCAGCAAAGACGAATTCCCAGCAAATTCATTGAAACTCAGCGCCAGGTTCAGCATTCTAACTGAATCAATGATAACGGACTGAAGTTTCTCTTCTTCAGTTTGGTACTCGTTGTCTGGAAAATGTGAAGGGATCACGGGAAACACCAGTATGGACTTTCTGCCATAGTCGTCTCGCAGATGCTCCAAACAGGAAGAAGTCAGCCCCCCAAAGGCATTGGTGCAATCTGTAAGAACATGGAAACCCTGGAAATAAAACGTGAACAACGATAAAGACATGTAAATTATACTCAACAAAAAGCAAGGAGTGAAATATACTAACTTGGAACCCATCACACTCTTCTATGTAATTTCGGATCTTATCACTGAAATCTTCCTCAAACTGAGGAGTCTTCCACAGAGAAGCCCCCAAGGGAAAGGCATCGAAGGGAGTGTTTTCGTTACAGTGCTGGTATTCCTTCACAACGTTAACTGTCCGGGGGTGAAACCTAGTATACAGGAAGTCTGACCACACTCGGACGTCTTTGTCAAAATCATAGCTTTCTTTAGATACAGACTGCAATTTCTTGGGGTCCTCCAAGTCGGCCTGGAACTTGTTTTTGACTTCGTTCGGGCCAGGTGGTATCTCGACAAGATTTTCATCCCATTCAACCTTTACCTCCGAAGGATGTGGTAACTGTTCGTACAACTCTCCTATTTCGGGTAGGGTTTTGAGACTGCCTTTCAGGTCAACGAGAAGTAATCTAGGAGTGAAAGTTACTTCCCCCTACAATAAGATAAAGAATTTTGTGTGTTCCCTTGCACCTACATCTCACTAACTTACCCTAGGAGACAACCCTTCTCTGTATAATACGTCGTGGTTGATTTCTGAGGGGATATTGGAATTGTATTCAAATCCTTGTTCTTGGATGTTCCACCAGTGTGTTCCCACAAAGTTTGAGTAGTGGCCAAATTGTAATGTCAGAATTTCCTTACCTACCATGATGGTAAGTTGCAAGTAATTGAAGTTACGTTCAAGCTAGTGTTTAGAACTTCACTTTCTTATCGCAATAACAATGAAAAAACGAAAATAAATAATACACATAACCACACAATAACGTTAATATCTTCTTCTTCTTCTTCATTAACGTTTTTTGATTTGACACATAAGATCTTGGAGCTACAGCTACAGAAATTTTAGTTCTGTGACTGTGACACCCAATAGTATTTGGCCGACTTTTGAATGAACTCAATGGGAAACACATATATGTCTCAGCTACAAAATATTTCGATTTGAGAAATAAAACGGTGAAAACTGCTTGGAACTTCAAATGAAACTTTGATTTACACATTATACAAAATCTAAAATGCAGAGTTTCCGAACTCGGTAGAAACGTACCCGTGGCGATATCTGGTTGACGAGTGAATCGTTATTTCCCTTAGTTCCAATTTTTTACAGAGAGGGCGCACATTTGTCAAAATCTAAGTATCCGATAATGTCTAAGGATTATTTTCATCGTTATTGTTGATCGAGTGCTAGAAATTTGAAGTAACTGTATTGAATATCGATAATTGATCATGAGTGTAGTGAGGTAATCCCGAACGTTCATGAGAGAACAACTAGTGGTGCTAGCATTTGGGGAAAATCCCCATGTAAGTTATTTCGTCAAAAACTTTTGATTTACGCACCTTGATGAAGAAATATTTAAGAAACTGAATGAATTTCAGCATTGACGTTTTAAACTTTCACGGCCGGAAGTGAAATTTGAGCTTATGTTATCCGGGCTGAATGCCATAATTCAATGGAGCGATTCATTTCGAACTCTCTGCAAATAACTACGAAAGCCATCTCACTGCTTCAAAAGATTCTTCAATTCTTTGTCGCATGATTCAAATACTTTTTATTTTATCTCGCCGCGCCATCTCGCGGCAAGCATTTTTGTGATTGCCTTCATAATAATTAATAAAATGAACGTTCTGATGGACATCGATAATTATAAGTGATTCACAAATTGCTGTTACTTTTACGTCAACTACTGATGATACCAAACACCAAACGAGAACGCTTAGGTGACAATTTTTTTATAAATCTGCTAATTTAACACACTTCATCCTGGCCTCTGTCATGGGACACGTTTTCGGCTCAACCCTTTCGAAATTATTTGTAATCAACTATTTCATAATTCGTTCTACTTTCGAACTTATTTTCAACTAATAGGTGAACCTGGAACCTCAGGCCTAGGATAAATCTAAAACAAGCACTTTTCCTATTAACTAGAAATGCAGTATAGTCTTCTCGAAGTGCGTTTCACTAACGAAGATGGTATTTTCAGAAGGTAAAGAAAACATACCGCATTCATATCGCAGATGAAAAAATTGTGAATCAATTCATTGAAAAATATGTAAAGGGCAATAGAATATATAGACCAGATTTCTTTTGAAAAAGGAAAAAATGCTATAGAATGTCGATATCATTTACTTTTTAATAGATTCAATAGACACTATTCGAATTTATTGCAAAATGTCGATTATGATGCCAAATTGTTATGGATTCATTCGTTATAAGGTTCAACTACATAGTAATAGTGACATCGTGCTAAAACTAAAATTGAATATTCAAAAATGATGGAATCGAATAATTTTCAAGAAACACTTTATTGTGAAATTTTCCATGGAAAGTTCAAAAAACCGTCAATCATATAATCACAAACCAATTTAGAGTAAGTGGTTTGTGCATACAACACCAAATGTCCATTCTTTTGTTGAGTGAAATAATGTGTATTCCATTGTTTTATAATTCGTGTATTCGATTGAAAAATCTAGAGTCGAGCGAACAAATTCCGATTTGATACCACGTGATAAATAGTCAATGGAGCGGACTGTATTTAACGAATATTCGATTTTATCTGAATGACAAGTCGACCATTTAAGGTATTGATTGATAATATACGATTGATGAAGTTTCTTCTTCAACAGCACTGTAATTTCCGATTTTCGCTTTATAATGCGAACATGTTTTCACAATTATTCAAGAACGACTAGTATTGAAGAAAACATAAGTATGTTAATAAAAATGTGTAATCAACTTTTTTCCTAAGATAGTATGTGTCGACAAGAGTCAAAAATTTCACCATAGGTAATTTTCCACAAAATACTTCCCTAAAACGGCACCAACTCAATTAAATAGGACAAATTACAACTACTCGGAGCTAACCGATTGTATTTTTTCTCACTCTTGTAAATATTGAACGCAAAGCAGTTGTAACTGACACAGATCTGCGTTATCGAACGCTTGTCGAGTGAAACGAGCTAATCAAGCGCTCAGATGTGTATTAAACGAACGCTTGATTCTATATGAATAACAAATAAACATTTGTCGTATTATTTGTTATCACAAGACAAGTGATATATCATCGATGAAGTTTTTTTTTAAATAGTTGTGTTATTTTCTTTTTGAATTGCAAATATTTTCTCACAACAATTCAAAAATATCTGGTGTTGAATGAAAATTTGTCATGAACTCTTCTCTGAATTTATTATGTGCTCGCAAGAGTCGAAAATTTCACCAAAGGTCATTTTCCAAAAAATACCTAATCCCAACCAATAATATATATGACAAATGAAAACTTAAAAAATGTATTTGATCTCAAAGATGATCTTACTCTTGTAAATAACCAACACAGAGCAACAAATATGTATTATCGAACGTTTGTCGAGCTAAGCGATCGCTCTGATTTGTATTAAACGAACACACCTAAATAAATCTCAGAGCAATCAAATATTGTATTGTTCTGAGATAATAAGTTTCGAGTAAACAGTATGGCCAACTGAAGTTACAATACAAATAGTGACCCAAACTTATACCTATCATTATTCGTCTTTACGATTTTGTGAACATACCATAAACTTCATAAAGCGACAACCTAACCTAGAAGTGCGCGTCCGGTTCTTTGCAAGAGTCGTTTGTGTAGCGTGTAACGTGTTTGATATCACGTTTTTTGAATCGCTGCTTTCGATAGTCAATTTTAAGTAAGTATTAATATATTTTATTTAAATCAATGTGAACGTGTATGTTCTATGATCAGAGTTCTTGCTGAATATTTTCATTTTAGATTCGTTGAATGTGTATTCATTTATATTTTTGTCTTTGCAGAAATGACTGACGTAGAACCTAAAATCTCCAATAAAAGGAAAAGCTTCGGCGGCAAAAAAGAATCGCCGAAGAAACCTAAATTGGAAAATGTGCAGACGCCCAAGAAAGTTCAGACCCCTCTGAAACAGAAGACTCCTCAAGAGCAAAAGGTTCAGAAACAGAAGACTCCTAATCCACAAAAGACTTCAGAGTCCCTGAAGACCCCTCAGCAAAACAAATCCGTGCAGAACAGCGTAAAGAAATCCAACAAGAAACAAAAAAAAGAAAACGGTAGCCCTGCCAAATCGTTGAAACCCTTCGGAGGCACAGCCCAAATCGAATCTCCCAAAGTAAAACAGGAGAAAACCATCAAGAAAGAAGAAAAACCAACGGAAAAGAAGAAGAGGAAACCATTTTTCGGTATTAAGGAAAAGCTCAATTCTAAAGACGAAGCTGTGAAGCAGGAAGTCGCCAAAAGTATCGAAGCTAAACTAAAGCTAATCCAGGCAAGGTCAGAGCTCTCGAAAAGCGCTCTTCGCAGAATGAAACGTTTGAGGAGACTACAGAGGATAGCAACGGGAGAGCAACCGTCCCCACCTCCACAAAAACAGCCCAACGCCAAAGGGGAAGCATCTAAGAGACGCGAAAGGAGAAAAAAGGCTGCTGCCAATACCGCAACTGAAGAAGTGGTGGTCAAGAAAGAAGTGGTAGTCAAGAAAGAAAACTCAAATGCTAAAGTCCAACAGGGTGCAAAAAAAACCCAGCAAGTGACGGCAAAGAACCAGAAGGCCGCCAAGAAGGTCCCAGTTAAAGCCGAACCGGAATCGGAGGAGGATTCTGATGACGAAGAAGAAAATGAAGTTGAGCCCCAAGAAGAGAATGATTCCGGAGACGAAGAAGACGATTCTGGAGAAGAGGAAGAAGTATCTGGAGATGAGGAAGAAGATGATGAGTCTGACGAGGAAGGAGAGGCCGAAGATGACGATGAAGAGTCTGAAGATGACGAAGAAGTAGCTGCGCTGCCTCAGGTTAGTAACAAAAATCAAAAGAGGAAGAAGTAATTTGGACTCGAGGTTGAAATTATTTTTAATGTTTGAGTTTTATGTTATTCAATTTAAGGTAAAAAAATAAATTTTTTATAAAGTTTTTTGTTGTTTTTTTTAATTTCAATGATTACACTGTACTAGATAACCACTTCTGTGAATGTAATAATATGTTTGAGCTAATCAAAAAGAAAAACTGTGTGCAATTTTTGGAAAAGTAAGCTAAGACAATGTGAGGTTTTTGTCGCAATTCTCGATATTCAATAAGAACATCTGCATCCAAATGTAAACTGCAGTTGCCAATACCTTATGAAGTATCTTAAGACAAACTTACTCTCTTAATATACAAAAAACTTCATGCAACTAGCCAGATAAATGCATTTTTCAGGGTATCATAAATTGAACTCGTATCACTTTAAAATATTTGTTTCGTGGCAACTAAATAAACATGTAGGCAAGCATTTTAAAGCTGCTTAACTCTTCTTAAAAATAGTTTCAACTTTTGTTGTATCAAGCAATTTTTTATCCCTTAAGGAATGCTGTTATTTTTTTAAAGTAGATCAAATGGAGTACCTACAACCCTTTCAATTGATTCATCACATTACTTGCAATCGTGATGCCACTTAGTGTCTAGCATAATCTTTCGAATGACGGATTATTTCCATTAACAATACTTTCACTATAGATATTCTGAGAGAAAAATATTCAATTCAATGAGCTCTGAAGACCAGATAATTGAATTATTCATCCTAAACATTACTATTCACGAAAGCAAGAAGGGTGAAGAGATAATATTGTCCACCGAAAAGCTTGATCAATATCAAGACTTACTCTCTAAAAGCGTATTCTAAACTATACTCTCCGAAACGTACACAAAAGCATGCGAATGTAATTTTTTTACCAGGGCTGCGATAGGGAAGAAATATTGTTGAATGTAGTTTCAATGGATTTTAATTGGGACTTTTAAAAATACACATTGCAATATCCTAACACAAACGGAAGTTGGAAAAAATATTTTAAAAATATTATATAGGGTGACTCAAAAGTACGTATGTAATTAATCTGATGGTATAAAGTAAAAATTTTGATGTTTTTCAGGACTTTCAGTATGTGTATATAAGGATGAGTAAATCATTGAAAATAAATACGAAAATAGCAATTTTAATCTTTGAAGTGAAAGAAATACAAATATTCATATAGAGTAAAGATTATTTTATCAACTGTTGCCATTTTAGTTCGCCAGAAAACTTTTTACTATCTACAATTTTGTCTAATTTCCACATTTTTTTGCTGCATGTGATCAATGCAGTCTTTCCACTTTTCTGACGTGATCGTAGCTATCAAACCATGGAAGATGTTTTTTATATCAGCAAATATGAATGTAGTATTATGCTCCGCAACAAATTTTTTCATCAATCCAAATTATCTTACTGGGATTAGGTTTAAAGTGATGTGCTAGTAGCCTTGAAACAATTTTATTATGAGCTTCAGCCAGTTCATCAATAATATATTTATCATTATTTTCACGGACTGTGAACACTTGTAGCTGAACAAGACTTGGGAGTCAGGGAGATTAAGACTCCGTCGTCGAGTCATGTAATTTCAGTTTCAAGTGGTTCTTGAAAATGGCTCCAAAGTAGAACCTGAAATGTCGAACAGATGAAAGTCATATGTGTATCATATAATGAAGAACTCAGTTGCATACAAACGATATTGAACGGTGTTCCACAAGGTAGTGTGCTTTTCTTGATTTATATTAATGACCTGCCAAATTCAATTTAATGTTTACAATGCTATTTGCCAAAACACTTCCTTCGCCATTCGGAAAAAAATATTGAAGAGTCATCAGAATTAGAAAAGCGAGTTATTCAAGAAGCTACTGACTGGTTTAGTGCCAATAGCGTATGTGTGAATAAAAGCAAGACACAAACGGTTATGTTCTCGCTATCTCATAAACTCTCAAATGATGTAAAATGTCTTGGTGTAACCATTGATTCAAAGTTGACTTGGAAACCCTATATTGACAAACTAGCAAAAAATCTATCGTGCAAGGTCAATGCAATCAGGCAGATAAAAAGTAAAGTCGGTAATGAAGTTGACCATACCCCTTACATGTTTCATAGTTCCTTAATTTATGAATTAATAAACTGGGGCATATCTGTTCATATCTCTAGAATATTCATTCGTATAATATTAGGAACGTGTGAAATGGCCTCCACTTTTACCTGACTTCACCCTGCTGGACTTTTCATTGTGGGGCTTCATTAAAGATAAGGTATTCGGCTTAACTTTTGGCAATAATTGAAATAAACAATTAGGAGGGCTTGCACAGCTATGACTCCACAAATGCTAGAAAATTGACATAAAAATAGTATTGTAAGAACGAATATTAATGTGTTTAAGTAACGATGGACGGCAATTTAAACATTTGATGAGATATCGTGTACGATGTAAATGGTAGAAGCATTTTGACATCAATTTTTTTTTCTGTTGTTTTCTTGGTATATTACCCAAAAAATATTGGTCCTTACTGTTTTGAAGTAGCTCTGACTGGGAATTGTTTATACATACAGTGATGATGAGAAAACCATCTGGAAACACGTTTGTAATACACATCTGAATTCATTGTTAATAATAATAATAATATCGTTTATTATACATAAAAAATACATTTATACATAAAAGGAAAAGGGTTAGCCTAAGGCTATCTACCACCCCTCCTAAAAATTATACAGTGAGTGTTATGATAGTGAATAATACTTATTCACTATCATAACAATGATAGAGAAGAGAAAAAAATAATACATCATATAGTTGCTGATAACTCTTAATATTCTGAACATTATTTTGGTAAATTTAACAATTTCATTGCCCTACCATACAATGAATTTATTTTTTTTTAAATTAGCATCTGTGATTTTATTTCTTTCTTAAATTGATGAATATTATGATTTAAAAAAGGGTAAAAATTCATTAAGATAAGGGGCTATATAAGAAAAAAATCCTTGAAATTTGGAAGTACGGTGCCTAGGCATGTTGAATGAGTTAATTCTCAAATAATAATAATAATATTTATTTCTTGACCTTATATGTATGTCAGAATGCCTGCCTAATAAATAAATCTTCAGATGATGTGGTGCTGCAGGTTTTTCCGGGTTTTCCTGCAGCTGAAAAAGCAAATGCGCTACTGGAATCAATGAAGTCGCCCCAAAGCGCCACTTAATTTTTATTGTTGTTTTCATTTTATTTTTATCGTTGTGTTAATAAACTTATCCTTATAACTAGGCGTTTTAGTTTGAGGCAACTTAAACAAAAACATTTTTTCAAATACTGGACTCTGTACCTCACATTCAGCTCCTTCATTTTTAACAAAAATGTTGTGACATGTTGAACTTTTGGTATATAACATACGAATCGCATGCAAGCATTTTGTATACGTTGTAACTTCTGCTTGTTATATTGCGGCAAAAAATTGTGATACACCGAACAACAATACTCGATATGGGAGTAAATAAGAGTTTTAACTAACCTGATAACTGATACTTGAATTTGTATAGCGATTTGAGTTTGAATTGAAGAATGATACTTTGAAAATGTTTGTCACATGTTCATGGAAAGACAAAGAGCTATTTATAGTTACGCCAAGATTTTTAGCACCGTCTACCCAGTCAATGTCTGCGTTATCGAGAGTGAGCCTAAAGTTACACTGAGTTTTTACTATTTGTCTTTGAAACCCTATATACATAAGCTCAAAGTTTTATTTGGATTGAATTTCAGTCCATGATTCTCCGAGTATAGGAATATTTTGTGCAAATCTCGTATACAGTGGCTACAAAAATCTATGAAAAAACTAGAAGGCTTTTGGCCTACCATCAGTATGGTACAGCCAAGTGCAAGAATGGACAACACTCGGTTGACTAAAGAAGCACCAATGGAAGCGTAGTCCATCCTTGCACTTAGCTGCGCAATACTGATGATGGCTAAAAGCCCGAAACGTTTCTAAGGTTCGCCCCTTAAGTGCTATGTCCGATGAATTATGTATTATACCTAGATTAGACAAGTATATTTTAACAATTAAACTTTTTCTAAGACTTCAGGAAAGTGAATTGAAAAAAAAAAGAATTTGTATGTTCACTACTGCAAGGACAATTTATATTGTAGTTGAGTTAGTATCTCCTGTACTGAGTAACCTTTCAATAAAAGCAATTATTATTATTATACGAGTGTATTCATTCTACTAGTCTACATATGCACTTTAGAAGGACTGTAAAATATCTACTGCTAGATGAATTTCAACTTCAACTCTAATTAAAGAACTCGTATACACTAAAGTGAAAAAATCCCTCGAAATCTCAAACCTGCATCTTCCACAGGCAAGTTTTTGAAAGCTCTGAAATATATAGTAATACCTAAAGTCTATTATAATCTTGAGAAATTTTCCAATAATCAATGTGGATCTAATGCGTAATTGCTCTTGTTTGTTGATAGGCAAAAAAACAGAAAACAGACAATTCCAAACCACCCAAGGCCGAGAAATCCGCAAAGGAGCCCAAAAACCTCAAAGAGGTGGACTTGGATGACTTGAAGAAAAACAACTTTGTCGCCAAGAACCAAAAGCGATACGTTGTCTTTGTCGGCAACATCCCTTACGACACGACCAAGCAAGACCTGCTCGAGCTCTTCCAAAAATGTGGAGAGATCAAGCATGTGAGGATACCCACGGAGAAGAAAGGAGACAGGCCCAGAGGTTTCGCTTATGTCGAGGCTGCCAACGAAGAAACCTATCAGGTACACAAATCAGCATTATAGAAAAACTAGTGAATAAACGATTGAATGATTTCTTAAACTTGCATCATATCATGAGTAATAACCAATTTGGGTTCCAGACTGAGAAAGATACAAGTGATGCAATATTCTCTTTCTTTTATAAACTTTATTCAGAAATAAATGCTGGTGAAGTAGCTGCAGCAATTTTCTGTAACCTTTCATAGGCTTTTGATTGTGTTAGTCATGAATTGTTACTCAAAATACTTCACCGGTATGGCTGTAGAGGGGCGACGTACAGTTGGTTTGAATCGTACCTCTCAGGCCAAAGTCAAATGGTAAGAACATCGGAAATCACATCTGGTGTGCCACAGGGTTCTGTGTTGGGCCCGGTTCTGTTTTTGTTGTATATTAATGATTTGACTATGATGGATATATCTGGCAGCCTTATTCTATTCACAGATGATACAACAATATTGTGGAAGAGCTACATAAAAAGATATCATCTGATTTAGAAAAGGTGAAAAATTGGTTTGATGCTAATTTATTATGTCTCCAAAACAAATATAATAACATTTAAATGTCTGCTAAATGAACTGTCAATAGACAATGATATCTTGGAAAACGAATTGAACACAAAATGTCTTGGTGTCTATATTGATAGTAGGCTCAAATTTGATGAACACGTCAGGCAACTCAAGAGTAAAATCTCCTCCGGATGTTATGCAGTGAGGGTGGTTTCTAACGAGCTGGGTTTTCACACAGCAAAAACGGTTTACTATGCTTTAATTGAATCCCAAATAAGATGCGGAATACCATTTTGGGGAACATGCAGTGCAACCCTTCTCTCATCTGTGCTGATGTTACAGAAAAGTGCAGTAAGATATCTCTGTAAAGTCGAACCTAGGGAATCATGCAGAAATTATTTTGCGGCCAATGAAATTTTTACCGTCGTTGCACTGTTCATTTTTGAAATTGTATGTATGGTCCACAAACATGAAACGGGGTTCGACTTTTTCTCTTCTCCTTATGCTACTGGTAATAGTATATTTAATATAAGACTTCCAATACCTAACTCTTCATCAATCAAGAATCCAATTTTTAATAATGGTGGAAAATTATTCAATCACTTACCAGTAGATATAAGGTCTCCAAATCTGACCAACGTACAATTAAAGAAAGCAGTTAGGAATTTGCTAGCTGATAGACCCTATTATAGCTTGCAAGAGTACCTATTTAAATGAATCATTTTGAAGGTGTGTTCCATTCCATATTCATTTTTATTGTATTTGTACCTGTTTTATTCAAACCAGTATTAATTGCCAGTTTTAATCTATACACCATTAGTTATGCTTATATTTATACTGTGTCGAAAGGACATAAAATGTTCTGACAATAAAGTATATTTTGATTTGATTTGATCTGATTCCCGTCATCTCTACGTTGACTCGTCAAAATAACTGATTCAATACATGATTTCGTAGATTAACTCAACATTACATAGTTTATTTACACCTATTCGGTTTATCTAACCGAACGCGTTCCTGACAGACTTTCATGCACCCTCAACCAAGATTAGCTGTCACGGCTGTCGTGTCAATGCTGTCAAGCACTGTAATGTTTACGAAAATGAGAATTTTTGTAAATAAAAGACCTTCAATATAACAGAAAAAGGAAATCGCTTCAGATACGACCCAATGAAAATCAGGTAAGGAGTCCCAATAATTGGCATAACGTCTCAACAGAGTGCTAAATTGATCGATATTAATTTGTGACCGTCAACATTATTCCAACCAAAGCAAGAGCAAGAGCTCTTGCTCTTGCTTTGGTCATAGGTATGGGTTCCATCCACCACCACAGAAGGGCCAGGCTTCTCATAATCTAAACCAGATGAAGCCATATTCATGCCGAAGTTCGTGAAAAATGAAGTGACTTTAGTTACCTCATGTCTAGATGTCCTGATTGCACAGCCGATTTGATCCAGACTTTCATCCCAGCACCGATGATTTTCCGAGCAATACATTGCGAGCATTGTCTTGATTGACTTGTTGATACCTTCAATAGGGTTTGCCCTAGGATCATAATATGTGGTGAACTTGATATTACAATGATAGTCGTCTGCAAGTCTTACGCAAACCGTGAAACGAAGGACAAATTTCGCGATATCACTGCGCATTTTAGGCCAGAAATAACGTTTCGCCACCCGTGCGCGGGTCTTGTATATCCCTGTATGGCCTGACGTCGAAGGTTCATGGGTCACTGCCACGATTGTATATCTATCCTGCTTGGGGACTATTAACTTCCATGAATTCGTTGAAGTAGACAAATCAAGGTGTTCCAAATTCACATACTTATACAAACGACCATCCGTTACCCTCCATTTGCGATACTTCAAAGGATTTTCAGTGACTTCAGCCAACATCTTGAGATACTACCTGTCGGATTCAATATGTCCTAACTTTATGTGCTCCTTCACGGCAACATCAGCCACATCAATGACTGGTACACACCTGAAAGGCGTATCGGGCACCACATGCTCTTTACCTTTACGATGGACTACCGTAAACGAATACTGCTGAAGCCTAGCAGCCCAACGCGCTAATCGACCAGTGAGGTCTTTGAGTTTATTAAACCAGAGCAAACTGTGATGATTTGTCACCACCGTGAATGCTACGCCCTCAAGGTAGGGCCGGAGCTTCTCAACAGCCCACGAAACAGCTAGACATTTCCATTCAGTAGTAGAGTAGTTTCGCTCCTGCCTAGTGAGGGAACGCCTCAAATAAAATAAGAAATTACTGTATCTCCTGATGGGTGGGGTGGGGGTTCCAATACTATGAACATCTGATGTCCCTATGTCCAGGCTTATTGCACCTATAGCAAATGATATCTTGAGCAGAGTCGCTAGGGGCGCACGCTGACTAGAAGAGTTTGAAGCTTAATTGACATTCAAATTGCCTTTCACCTGCACGTATGCAAGATCAGGTTCATTAGCATCACTTCTCCTAGAAGGGGTGAGAAAATTTTTGACTGCCTCTTTCCTTGCCTCGAAGCGTCTATCTAGATAACGAAGATGTAATAAGGACTCAACATCTACCACAGCTAGTTGACTTCGATAGAATGGAGCAATATTTCGCATAATGATCGAATTTCTTCAAATAGTTTCTCATTATAAGTCGATGACAAATATTCTTTTCGAAGGAGTTCAAAAAACTGATCCCAAGTAGTAACTTCACATCTATATGCCAAGTAGAACTGATACAACCTGCCAGTGAATAGATCGATTCCTAACTCAAACAAGGTTTTCTTTGAAACATGTCGAGCAAGTCTAAGTTTATCGAAACGCTCCAGAAATGCTTCCAAAGAGAGACATTTTTTGTCTCCGGAAAACTTAATGTCCCACTTGTTTGGCAGGATAGATTTCACGTTCCTGGACGAAGATTGAGGTGGTACTTGAGGAGATAAAACACTTGATGATCTGCGTGCCGGATCAATAGAAGCTACAAACTCGTTCCCCCAGAGCGTGATCAGAACTGGGGCGTCGGCATGCTTCTACACCTCTGCTGCTTTCTGACAAAGCATATCGGAGAGGGTTAGAGCTTTCGAACGAAGAACAGGACGTTTAGAATAATCTTCACTGATGTGATCAAAACGATTGAGGACGTGAGCCAACTTGGATTGATACTTGAGAAAACCGTGACTAGTGTCAGTATCACGAAATCTTCCAACGATCGGTCCAATCTCCAACAGTTCACTTTCAACAGCCTTCACATCCTCTTCATTGGTAAACGGATAAGTTGGATATTGTACACTGTCCCCACTCCGCTCAAAACGAATAGCCATGGCCAAGGTGTGGCGCATTTCTTCGCAGGTCCCAGTTGCTATTCCTTGGATCTTCACCTCATAGGCGAGCTCATCCTGATTCAATTCATTCACTTGCAATTTTGTATGTCATTATGCTCAAAATGACTGACCAACGATTATAAAAAAAATCACACATAAAATGATTTAGTCACACATAAAATGCAAATATAACTGATAACCTATTTATAATTAATTGAAATGCTCTTTTTGCTGGGTAGTCGAACCACTCGGTTTATCTAACTGAACGCGCTCCTGACAGACTTTCATGTAACACACCTACACCCTCAACCAAGGTTAGCTGTAACGGCTGTTGTGTCAATGCTATCGAGCACTGTGATGTTAACGAAAATGAGAATGTTTATAAAATGTTAATAAAATACCTTCAGTATAACAGAAAAGGAAAATCGCTTTAGATACAGCCCAATGAAAATGAGGTAAGGAGTCCCAATAATTAGCATAACATCTCAACAGAGTACTGAATTGATCGATATTGATTTCTGACCGTTAACATTATTCCAACCTGAACAGTGTCGTTTTACACATTTTCGATATCCCATCAAGTAAATATCAGTACACGAGTTCAATAACTGGATTTGAAATACAGGACAACATAATGACGACTTCTAAAATCAGTAGCCAGTGATTTGTACTATCGAAATAAATGAAACCATGTCCAGTAATACTTGGCAATCCCACACAAGAATAGCCTGTCTTTGGTATGGAAATCCAGTAAAAACCGAGATGGAAGGACTTATCTCTCATTCATGACAAACAAACTGACAAGTACATTTGTGTTTTTGGGGTAGAGTCAACGATGGACTCAGGCGTTTCATCGTATCGTACTTTTTCTTGATATGTGTACCTTAAAATATTGCAATAATAAAGAATAACTGCGTTAATACTACTAATACTTTGAATAAAGTCAAAAAAATTTGTTAGGAATATACCTATCTCATCTTAGACATGTACACATATTTGTGAAATTTTGTCATTCGAAATATATTAAGTGAATTGTAAATAATTAGAGGCTTCGTATCGAATTACATCACTATTTGATCGTGAAAAGTTAGGGAAGAAAAACAATCTGACAACGCCGCTTGTCTTTGCTCCTCTATCCCACGTAAGAGTTTCCGTACATCAGAAAGTGTGACTAGAAATCTGTGGCTAACTTCACAATAATGAATCTGTAAGGTAGTTTTTGTGAATATCTAAATAAAAATCGATTTTTTTCGCTTCGTGATATCAGTTCAGAAATGAATGATATTCTCACTAATATTTATAATATAATACATTCATTTTTCATGAATTATAAACTTTTATGCTGATATTTGAGAGATTCTGATAAATGAACTGAAATCAACCTTCATTTGGAAGAACATAATCCTCATTCCGAACGTAACTCATAAAATCCTTTTCCAGAAATCAGTCGACAACTAATTATATACAGATTATTCTACTACACAGAAGTTTACAATTTCCATGCTAACAACTTGCCTTCATGTATCCAGGGCAATATATCCGTTGACCCATGCAGGACTCGTAAATCAGGAACTCGTAAATCAAAGCGTATTTTGTTACTTCCTGCTTTGTATCTCATCATCCCAGACGCGTTCCTCTAGATAAATCGAGTGAACTTTCATTTATCTTCCAGCAGCTCTCTGGTCGAGTGACTCAACTGTGTTGTTTGAATTTACTCTACGGAAAAGACAACATTCTGTCGTTTGTATGTTTTTAATTAAAGCGTGATATCTTGCATTCCCGTAAGAATCCAATTAACTGTTTGCCTTTCCTCGATGTGGGCAAAATTTGCTATATTGACACAAAACTTAGTTAGCTTAAGTCGACTTAGCACTCTTGTATGGGATTTGCTGGTGTCTTCATCTACAGAGTAGTTTATCGGCTAATTGAATATTAAGAAGATAGGGACCCGTCTTGATTTTTTTCTTACATTATACCTGGTGGAGTTCGAAAATTGTCGAATATGAAACTATTTCTGTAACCTGAGCTCGCGAAATCTTACAATCTTACAATACAATGAAAGTATACTTTATATATGAAGTCTGCCGAAAAAAATTCCTATTTTCTTTTAGTTTATTTTTTCCATACTGAAAAAGGTCACCGAGTTGAAACCTGTTCAACAAAAGGTCCACATGCTAAGATCATGCAACTTGCCATACAAAGGGAAACATTGCGACCGGGCAAATGCGAGTAGTTGTCATTCTTGGCTCTTTGCCTCTGCCCAGGGTACATGAATATCGAACCAAGTGATCACTTACCTAATGGTTTTGGAATTGTCAGTGGTTGATAATTCTGTCTCACCTTTACGACTGTATTGAAGTTCTAGGAACAGAGCTGAATCAGCTTAGTCTTGGAATGATGATAATGATAATTATATGAATAAGGTGAATATTCTCCTGAAAAAACAACATGAACGGTTGGAAAATCTAGATCTTTCTTTCGAACTCCACGTCTATATTTAGATCACTCTGTTTGAATAGTTACTCTGATTTATGAAGACTTGGTAGAACGATGCCTTCTCCACTCTCGAACTGTCAAGAACATGTAGGTTTCCCGCCAAAAGACAGGAATCTCAGCCAAACAAATGAAGAGGGGTAGCAATCTTGGTTCTTTGCTTCATATACGAAAAATGGTTAATTCTTCTTCATCAAGTATTCAAAGATACCATCCTTTCTACTTCGCTACTTGAGAATTATTTGACTAAACCATTTCTTGCAGATCTCCTGGAGATTGCAGCCGAAAATTTGATTTTCTGGGCCAATTTGTGCCGAGTTTGCATTGGATGTTTATAATGTTCCTCTTAACATGATTTGGGTTGTCTATAAATTGATCACCTCCGTGATCCAGTGCCTTATATTTTTCTTAAATATAACAGGGTGCCTTTATTTCGTTGCATTGCATGTTAGGTTAGGTCCAAAGTGAGTGAGTCTATTCGACCCTCCACCACAACCCGCAAGGCTCAACACCTATTCACACTCGGCCAAATAAACCCAGCTTCTCAACGAAGCCGATTAGTTTGTATGGTGAGTGATCTTTCAAGTGAGATGATAAGAGTACGGCTCTGCCGAACTCTAAAGACCTGACTCGGTCCCTAGCGGGGCAGGCACAAAGTATATGCTCACTTAATGAACTAGTCGGTAAGTCAAGTTGCAAGATTCCCACCTTGATACTTACGACAACCTTCCCATACGAAGGTTTTTGCACGTCAGCTACACCTGACGATGCCTTAGATTCAGCCGTGTAGGGCTTTTCCGCCTCTGGTTTTGGTGAATCGTTACTTGAGCGCAAACGTTTGCTATCCTGCTAATGGGGGTTTGTTTCCTCACCTGAGACAGATTCTGCATACGTCGCTAAAGAATTTGGGATTTCAACTTGATAATTGCTCATCATTCAACGACCACTTCAGATATATTGAAAAAAAGATTGATAAAAAAATTATATATTTTTTCAAGAATCGCCAATAGCTAATCAATGTGCAACGTGCATTCATTTTATTCTATTCCAATTTGAACAAAGTGCAACAAATACAAAAACTACAAAATCGAGAAATGAGAATAATTTTGAAATGTAATAGGTATACATAAATTTATCATTGATTTCGTTTTTTTAACGTATTGTTTCAGATTTATTGGTTTTCAGATATTTTTCTACTTTCTCTACAACTTTATTCATTCGGCCAATAGTTTATTCTAAATTAACTCCAGTACAGGACAAAAAGGTATCACCTGCAAATCAGTTGATGAACTCACAGTCTGTAAATAATTACACATCATTCCGATACCGAATTAATAATAGGAGACCAAGCACACTACCTTGTGGTTCTCCTGTGTGATTTGTTAATTATGATGAGAAATGATCATTCACACGTACTCTCTGTTTCCTATTTGGTGAATAATTACTTATCCATTCATAAACCATCCCCTCAATCCCATATCTTCTCAGCTTCTGCAGAAAACTACTTCTATCAATCATTTCAAAGGCCCTCTTGAAATATAATAATACAGCTACAACATATTTACCTCTATCTGTTTCATTAGTAAATTTACTTAATGATAATTGTAGTGATGTTTCCCAAGAATGTTTTTGTCGAAAACCAGATTGATTGATAAACATGATTTTATTTTTGTCAATAAACTCTAATAATTGATTACATACAGCTATTTCTGGAACCTTCTCTATTGGCGGTAAAGTATTCATAAGTCTAATCTGACTTGCTTTTATAGTGTTTGTAACTTTCGGTATGGGTATAATGGTACTCAATTCTGATAATTCGGGCAATTGACCATTCTGGAGCGATGTTTTGATTAAATCAAGGAATGCATGAACAGTTGTTTCAAATACTTGCTTTAAAATTTTAGAATTCGAGATTTTATGGATACTACATTTATTACCTAATGACCCAATTATATCAATCAATTCTCTTAAGGTAATCAATCTGAAGGTGCTGAAGGGCAAATATAAATTATTATCCAAATTGAACCATGGTTCTGAATTCTCAATACCTTGCACTATATGTTGGATGCTGTTTAAAAAGTATAGGTTGAAAGTTTTGGCCATTTCAGCTTCTTCTTTTTTAGTACTTACTACCCCTTCATCTTCAAATTGGATTAGGTTCGGAAATGTACTACCATTGCTATTAATAAGGGTTTAAGATTTTCCACATCAAATGAGAATTATTTTTGTATCTGTCTATTTTGTTATGATAATACTAACTTTCTTTTTTTTAATGACTTAACCACATCGTTTCTCAATTTTCTTTAAATGTTCTCATTTGGTTATTTTTAAATTTTCATCTCTCACCGTAGTCACAAATATTTTATAGGCTACATCTCGGTTCATAATTTTGATAAAAACTTCATTGTCAAACCAAGGAATGTTGTTTTCCAAATTACATATTTGTATGGGAGAAATACTATTGACAATATTTGAACATTTTTCGAGAAATTCTTCATAGTGTAAATTAACATCTATAGAGTTTAAAGATCAATTACAAGAAATGAGCTCATTCTAAATTACACTCAAATTATCATCACAAAGATTTCTGTATTTTCTTATTGAGCTTTCTTTGTTAGATTGACTGGAGAGAAAATTGGCAGAAATAATTGGGTGGTCGGTAATTTTTAGCATCATAGGAACATTCGAAATTATATTATGGTTATTACTCGGAACCAATTCTGTTGATGGTCGTGTATCTAGTGTCTTTCTAGAAGGCTCAGTTAATGTTTGATTTATACCATAGATTGTGAAAATATTCTTGATTTTTTTTTGTATAGAAACTTTCTTCTTAAAAGTTTAAATTGAAATCACCTACCAGAATGAAACAATTGTTAGATGCTACAAGTTTCTCGCAAACATCCCAGAAATCTTCTAAAGAAGTTGCATGAGGACTAGAAAGTGAATATTACTGGAGTTTTTTCCCCAACACCAAATCGTTATTTTTATACCTCGACACGTGTTTCGATCACCAAGTGATCATCTTCAAGAGGAA
>WOGN01000304.1:4271-27162 GCA_015342105.1 Leptinotarsa texana | reverse complement strand
TGCGGTCATAGAAACCGCACTTGCAGTTGATGCAACTGACATCAAAAATTGAATGCTGTGAGACCAATATGAAAAAAAGTACACCACGGTGTACGCGGTTGGGTACGACTGCAAGTTTGTGGTTAGAGCGCCCGTACATGAGCCACATTTTGCGGTCGCATCGCGTTCCAGCGAACTCAAGCCGCTCATAAGAAATACTGCACTACACGTACACGGACGTTCACAAAAGTCAAAACGGATCTCTGCAGTCAACTTGCTGCTGATCTCCGCCGAGATGTCATCGCGGCATCCGCCGGGCACTAGCCTATGGGAGTCTTCGTTAATAACTCAAAAACTATCAATACTCAGGAAATAAAATAATCTGAAATAGAAGGAAATTTAAAATGAAAAAGCCTCAACTCTCGGAACTCTACCTACACTCCGTGCCCCTACGGCATGGACTCATCGCTACTGCAGATAGTAAACAACATAAAAAAATGCATAGCAATAAATATCAGATTTAAATTTGCATTAATATACGGTCCTCTGAACGTACAAACATTGAAATCTTTTGTGCCCTTCAATACTGGGGTCATATACGTAATTTTGCGCTCTATTTGTACCCTTGGCGGACAGACATTCAGCCATCGCTTAGCTAAAATACTGTAAACGGTACCTTCTAGCTTCCAGCATCAATTTTGTTTTGAGTTGAATTTATTTTCTATAGGTGGGTTTGTGAATATAGAGATAAAATAAAACAAAGCAAGAAGTGAAATAACAATGTACATATAGGTACCTACCTATTCATAAAAAAGTATTATCGAAAATAATAAATAACTATTCATCAATCATATAACAGCTTAGGTACAGCATAATTTTCGAAAACACAAAAAGATTGATGATGGCTTTGTAATTGAACAAATATCGGGGATTTCCATAATTTTGGACCAATTAGACTAATCTTCAGGTAACCATGACGTATCGACGTATGCACTGAGAAATTTTTGGAATAATATAAAGTTGAAAGTTGAACAACTTTTAGCTTACCTACCTCTTCATTTCTCATTTCGACTTAGGTATTCATTTTATAAACGATCTGCTTCGGAAGTATATATTCAACTTTTTTATTTTTTCTTGATTTTATTTCTTATTTCATCTTCTTTATAAACCCGTCTTATATATCAACCCAGTTTTCACAGTTCATACAAAAACTACTGTTGATTTTCAGTTCTGCAATACATGTTGCGCCATCTATCAACAAGTAGCTCAGTTTTGATCATGAAAGCCAAAACGCGTTTAAGAGTCTAGTTAACCTTTGAACAATGACGAAGGTTGAAATCTTTGTGTATTGTGTGTTGTCTATATATATAATTATGAAAATATTAATTTCAGTAAAGTACAGGAGTTGGTGAGGGATCGACTTACAGCCATCTGATTACCTACTTGTTACTTCCGACGGTCTAAAGTCCGTACGATAGCAGCTGTGCGATAGCCAATAAAAAATATTGCCAGATCTGATGATTGAAGATTATTCGTCCACAGTAACATAAGTGGGAAATCTTTCCTCAAACATGAAAGGAACACGTATTAATCTGACAGTTGAGCCATTTATTTGTAATTTGAATACACTGCATGTAAAAACGGGTAATGGTTTTCAAAAATGTCGAAACAATTGTTCCAATTCGTACCCCTTTACAATAAAAAACGAAAAACTGCAAATCTCAGTTCATTGGTTTCACTTAGGGCCGACTTTAATGGAACCTACCACCATATGATAACTCCACATTCTTTCTGAATGAAACAATCTAAGTGCAAGAAAATAAAGTTGCAAGTTCATTATCTTTTCATATAACACCCGACACATTTAAAATATCTATTTACAAATAATTTCTACTGAACTCAATTAGAAAATTCGTTTTCTATAGTAGATTCGTAACACAAAACTAATTGATTTTCCTTACTTTTGCAAAATATCATTTTCACTTGGTATCGTCCAATCCGTGTTAGGAATCACACGTGAAAATGTAAGAAGTTTGTCCTCAGCTCTTACAAGTTTAGACTTCTGAAGATTGTCGTTCGTAGGGGTGCGACAGCTGGTTAACGGAAAAACAGATTTTTTTAAACAGATTGTAAAATAAGTCCTGCAAGCAACAATTTCAGGATTCAAAAAATTTCATATTCAACATAAGAATAAAATTCAAGGCGACTAGAATCTCCAAAGAGGTGAATGATGATAATTGGTTATTTCTTACTGAATTTGTTTACATACTCCCTTGTGATATAGTAAAACAATTCATCTAATTCAGCACCCATTAGGACTGTAAGTAGTATAATTGAAAGTCTTCATTTTACCAATTCTTAGGAAGGAAATTAGAAGGTAACTGACCGTTACACCGTCCTATCCCAAAAATTAGTCAGTCAAGACAAATTATCTAGAAGTATATGCATTAACAATTATCATATATCAACTTCTAAATAGAGAATTGTTTTTGGATAACTTTTTGGCTATCAATGGAAGTACTTATCTAATAGTTTAAATTTTTGTTTCATGGTTACGAAACCTAGTTGACATGATTCATTCTTATTTGTATATATAAATAAAAGTGTTAGTTTTTGATCATATATACTTTTTTCTGAGATTGTCAATTCTTTTACTCAAATTAATTCAAATGCTGATAAAAATTAGTAAAAGTTATAAGTAACAGTATTACACTTCTAGGTCTGTTCTGTTTCAGTTTGGACTATTTTAATCAAATAGGGCGGTAGTTTGTGGAGTGAAAAGATTTAGTAAAGATTCAATCAGTATGCAATTGGGTACCTATTCTTTAACTGTTTGAAATAGTCCAGATAGCAAACTAGAACAAGCCTTCTGCCATGTTTATAATTTTTATTCTGTAGTTTTTTTCTATAGGTATGCAACAAGCATTACGAGTCGCTCCCTGGTCTTCAACGCCACATGTACAGTAACCACAATGACACGGGAGAAGATTGGTCTGTCATATGCGACATATGCGGCAAAAAAATAGCCACCAAGGAAAAACTGAAGTATCACTTGCGAACACATACTGGTGATAGACCTTTTGCTTGTCTTTCATGTCCAAAAAAATTTCCAAAAAAGGATCAACTCAAGGAACACGAAAGGGTACATACTGGCGAAAAACCCTTCGTCTGCATGTACTGCGGAAAAAATTTTGGACACAGGGCACCGTATAGGTATCATATAAAAACGCATACTGGGGAGAAACCTTATAACTGTCCCATTTGTGGAAAAGGGTTCATTTCTAAGGCTGCCAAGGAAGGACATGCAATTACTTGTACAAAAAAATAAAAATCACTGCTGGAAAAAAATATTTATTTTTTTATACTCGTGTACTTATTTCTTTTTATATTCAGGAAGAGAGATGGAGAAATTCAGGTTCGGATCAAAATATTTTAGTTTCAATGAACCTTTTTCCTAAAGTACAAAAAATCACTCACTAGCATCGCTAGAAGTTCGGTAGGGACCAACACTACCTAATCCTCATATAAACTCATATAACAATGTTGTAACATTAAAACGTTTGCTTGTATGCCGTAATTAAAAAGTAACTGGAAAAAAGTCATTTAATAGACAGGTTAGTATAATATAGACTCTAGTAAAAGAGTAGCTTAGAGGTAGATTCAAACGGTAATAAATGAAATTTTTAAAAAAATTTGAATTTCAGATTTATTTCCTAGTGAAATATGAATCAAATATAGATGGCAATGGAATAAATTTATATAAATATATAATAAATATATAATAAATGAATATGATTTAGTAAACGATTGAGGTTATATCTCCTTCTAATCAATAGTAATTAACTATGAAAAATTTACTATTCACTTCATGTTTAGAGCATACATATGAATATTTATTTATTTATTGCACTGTTAAATCCACTCTCCTCGAAGCATGTATCCATTTCTTAGATCTAACCTCATTAACATGAGGTATAATAAATGGTATAAAAAACACCTTTTCTTCCAGATATCGATTAAGTATACTAGCACAAAATGATTTTTTATCAGATATATATTTTTAAGTAATGAATTAATATTACGTAAATAACAGTGTTTTACATGTGAATAGTTTATGTTTGTCCCTACTACTAGTGCTGCCTCTCGTGATACGTTCGTTGTACTATTCTCAGGAAAAAGGCTCATTGCAAATAAAATAGTCCCAACTATTGGATCTGTCTTTATCAAAACGAAAGATTAAATTTCAAAACTTCAACATTCAGTTAATTTATTGTATACCATGCTCCAATTACAATGGAGAATACGTTAGGCCAACAACAATATTATTAAAATATAGAATAACTTCTCATCAGAGTAATTGTAGATTAAAACCAGAAAAATATGGTATGAGTAATGACGTAAGTAAACAAGGTCATTTGAACTTCAGTGCCACAAAAATATCAGCAACTGATTGTGATATGAAGATGGCCTTCATATCACAATCACCTCCATACTTGGATAAGAAAACTGGTATCAATAATCAATTATATATTCTCATCTTCTGTTTATTGATCGAGAACATTATGGTCAAAAACCATACTAATATTTTTTGAAATTTATAAACTATATTTTCTACGTAAATATTTGAATACAAGTATTACACATCAGATTGTGACTATCAACATAGTAAAATCAACAGTGCAATAAAAAAAATAAGACATCTATCAATTTATTTTCCACTGGGTGTTTTATGGATACATTTCAACTAAGTATTCTATGATACGAATTTTTGAGCTGAATGTATTGGCACCACTGGTAATTTGTCCTTGGAGTGGTAAGCTTCATTTTCGAATATTCTCGTTTTATCCCTTACTGTGTTGCTAATATTTCAACGATAATAACTTTTCAATAACTGTAATATTCAATAATGATAATTTTCCAAAGAATATTAACCTTTTATCAAGATTTTATTTGTGGAATTTACCTCATGACATGACCTATATGACATTTCAACATCCCTATTGTGCTGTTCACTCACTGATTACTGTGAACTGTAATTAATAATTTTTGTTGTACAATTTTCCATACTCCCTAGACTTGAGTACGTAAAAAGCTGTTAATCCAAGCCTGGTGATCAGAAGTGATCATAGCTTTATTGAAAAAACCCTCTCAAACGTCATATGTTCATACTACTTCAATAGAGAAGATCCAGTAAATTTCCATACAAATTCAAAATGTATCACAATTTATGAAAAAGTTATAAACATTTATCATCCGGTGAATTTCCTCTGACCTACTGGAATTATATGAGTTGCGCCCATGTAAGAGCCAGTTTTTAATTAGAAGCCGAAGACTTAGAGGCAATAAAAACTCCGCCTTTCAGATAACATCGCTACCTAACACTGAAGAGGGAAAAAGTAAATTAGGGGGGCTGAAAAACGAGCAAAAACTTTAGTGAAACTGGATTATTTCCGATAGGAAGACAAAGTGGGGTGCATAAGGAATAAGCAAGTGAAAAGGCGACGGCTAACGAGTGTATGCTTTGAATATTCTAAACATGAATTTTGTTTTAAAAATGACAGAAGTTAACAAGAACATTGTGTAGAATATGAATGTATTTTGTAGTATAATTGATTTAGGGAAGCTGAGTGGCATTATCAATGTCTTTGAGGTTAAACTCTATGGTAGTTTCATATACTGATATGAACCAATAATAAATCATGAAAGAAACAGATGAAATTACAAATATATTAAAGCGTGATCATGCATTAACTTACTGATTATTTTCTAAAAATGTTTGTGCGAAGGGATTGCACTCACTAGAATAAATTATGTCGTATACTCATCCACTTAACGTTATGTTTACCTTGGGCGGGTCCCAATATGAATGGATTCGACTATATAATAGGTGAATGAAATAAATGCTAACTCACCGTTTTTTCGGTTATATAACCTTCCACAATCTGACTCTTTAACAAAATAATGTATTTCAAGAAATATGAATGACAACTGATTTTTCTGTCACTAAATTTCTAGATGAATTCGACTCCACCCTGTCGAATTTAATTCCTTCCTGAATATAGATTTTTTAAAATACAAAATTAATGTCGATGCTGGATGTACTTGGTTTGTTACAAACTGTTGAGTGTGTAACCCAATTACTCTCATTGATCATATATTTACCATCAGTGGTATCGGTATCACATATGTCAGATCATGAACTAACTTATGTAGAAATAGACATTGAAGAGAACAAATCAAAAAATCTCATAAATATAATTCGTAGCTTCGAAAACGTTATTCAAGACGATTCATATTCTGACCTCGAAATGATAATGTTGTGAATCATGCCCTGGTAGCCATAAACCAATTGTCACATAGTTAAGAGCGCGAATGTATGATGTTCACTGCCGCTGTAGATGTAGCAAGAATAATGCACTAATTTCGATGGAATTACGGCAAAATTTCCACCGCATCCGTTTACGATGTACTTATAATTCATTGAGATATGTCGACGAAAAAAAAACTTAATTCGGGTGTCATTAGATTATATTAAGGCATTTGATACAATAAACTACAAACTTTTGTCGAAACTGAAATTCATGAGTATGTCTTCGAAAATTATCTCTTTAATAGACGACAAAGAGTCAGATTAGGTCAAAAACGTCTCGTCTCCACTCCACGTTGTCAGTGGGGTTCTGCAAAAGTCGATATTAGGTACTCTTCTCTTCACTTTGTATACTGCAGATTTTTTAAATTCTATTAGACACTGCAGATGACACTCAGGTGTATCAAATATTTTACTCTGCAGAAACAGCACTGGCTATCTAGGAAATCAATTCCGACATAAGGAGATTCGTAGGAAAATCAAGGCAACATTCTCTACAAATTAACGTCCGCAGTAGTTTTCAGTTCTTTGGGTCGGAGAGAGGCATTAAATGACGTAATTTACCTGAAAGTAGATGTACACGTAATTAGACAATCATATTCAGCAAAAAATATAAGAATGATTTTTGATGGCGACCTCAAATTCACAATTCACCTCAAGAGCCGTCTTCAACTTGAAATAAATTTTCAGTAATACACAATATCTTAAGAAAAAAAACAAATCCTTTTTTTGCGAATCTTCAATTTTTTCAAAATTCAATTATGGAGATTTTATCTATGGTTCATGTATCGCCTCAGAATATCATCGCCGAATACAAGTTACACAAAACACACGGCTCATTGTAGGAATAAGGCACTGACGACGAGTTTCACATAGACTGATGGAATTAAAATGGCTAAATATGAAACATAGGAGCCTATACCATTTTGCTTGTCTGACACATACAATCCTAATTTCCAGCAAACCCTCTCATTTGATTAAAAACAATTTGTTCAGAGATGATATTCACAGTATCAATGTGAGATTTAAAAGGGTTGTAACTCAACTTCTCCATCGCACTGAATTATTCTCCTATCAAATATCTGTAATATATAATGCCATTCCAGTAAATTTAAAATCAATTAATATAAATACTTTCAAGAAATGTTATAAAAAACGTATCCACCAACAACTGAACTGAGCACAGGTTTATATTTATTTATTTTTTGTTTATCATTCTTACTTATTTATATGTGAGATACTTTTCTCACATTGCCATTGCAACTACAAGTAGTAAATATTATTTTGTTGACTGTTTCTTTTGTTTCAGTTCGAGAATAATAACAGGAGCTGCCAGAAGCTAATCTGCTATCCGGCCTCTTTCCAATATTTTTCCTTTTTTTGTATAATTTAAGTTTTCTTATTAGTCAGTGGGCTATGCTTGAAGACTAGCAGTAAACAAATCTAAAGATATGAACTTTAAACGTTCAAGCCAGTCTCAAATATACCTACACAGTAGGTTGAATGCACTGACGCCTATTAGAAAATAACTACTCCCGTGGCTAATACCACGAAGGGCCTTGGATTATATCCGACAGGTGTCAGTGCAGGAATCTTCACATGAAATTTCCTGCATATGCAATTGGCAATACAACTGAAAGAGTCGACCTTCAATTTTGGAACGGGCACACTTGCCGGCCGGTTTCTTGCACTTATCAGTGCAAGATCGTGGCCATCGTCGACCTAAAGTCAATGGTATTCCATAATTGAAAATCAGGATTCTTTCAGAGTATTTCATTCCTCTTCCAAAGTTGAAGCGAACAACAAAATGTCACTCCATCTAGTGGACGAGGTAGTAACCAACTACATATCCGTAATTTGCCCGATTTCTCTGAATAGGGAAGAAAAACTTTCTTATTAGTCAGAGGAGTAGTTGTTTTCTGATAGTTTTCTGATAGTTGTTTTCTGATACACCTACTGTGTAGGTATATTCGAGACTGTGGCTTGAACGTTAAAAGTTCATTTCTTTAGATTAATTTAAGTTCATTATGATGGCAAAGAAAGACCTTTATTATTATTTCAATGGTTGTAACCTGTTACCTTCTAATAGTAGATCTTTAATGGCTACTTTGAGTTTTCACGTTGTTGCCAAATTTATATTCTTATTAATTTATAGTCACACGTTAACTTCCCGACATATGAAAGTTTTTTTAATAAATAGATGTAATGAAAATACGTTTATTCGATTAATGACATATTGACGTCCATACGTTACAAATCCGAAACAGTTCAGCAATGAAATGAAAAAACTAGATGAACTTTGCAACAACAAAGACGACTTTCTGGAGGTGTATTTTTTTTCTGGTAACAGGCCATTACGGGTATTTTTAGGGCAATATATGACATTGAAGTCTCGTATTCATCAAAATTATAGAATTTGAATGACGTTTCATTCGAATTGATAGAATGAAAGATTCTAAAAATTGGAAAGAAATCCAAATGACAGTAGATAGTCCAAATTTTGAGCAATGGGTGTAAAATTGGAAACTGAGCAACTATTCTCTTTGACATTTTTCAAAATTCACAATAAAAACGGCATTTTGAGTATTTTTGACAAAAATGTCAAATTTGACAGGAACGTGACAAAAGGAAAGCACAAACTAACTGAAAACTAATTTTCATTATATCTTTTAGTAAAAATACTTCCAAATGTCGCGAACTTTATGTCTGACACTGTATATTCCATATGGCACCTAGATCAAACATTTAAAGTTGTATTTCTTCAACTCACTCGATTCTCAAATTTCACACATTATCCGGTAAAAATATATCAAATGTTTCTTTACTCGCTCATCAAAATATTGGAACTTCAGAAAACCATTTGTAGCTATAATTTTTTCAACTCACTTCTCTCTTTGTTAGAATGGAAACTTGTTAATAATTGTTTATAGTTCAATTAAAATATAACGAGAATGGAAAATATCGTATTCCTCTTAAAAAGCAAAACACCTTTTACTTTAAAGGTATTCTATATGTAAGCATATTTTAAAAATAGAGCCAAAATAATTTAAAAATTTCTCTACGTCGAGCTGAAATATCAGAGGAAATTAGATGTGTTTTTTTTCTCCAGGCCATTTATTGATACCATTTGTCCACATTCTCAAGTAATGCACAATATTCAATATCATTATGTTATTTAAATTGAAAGAGGTATATTCTTAGGAGAAATCCACTTTTGGGAAAGAGGGATTTTCGCTTTTCACTTCTATATATTTCTTTATATAAAAAACTGTAAGAATTTTCCATCGAAAAAAGAAAACAACTGATTTTCAGAAATCAACTCAATACAAAGGTGACAATCACTTGGAGATTGAAACACTTGTCGACGTGTTAAAAGTAACTGTTGATGGGATTAAGCTCCAGTAATATTCATTAATACATCAAATGTTCCAAGCAGTGCATCACAAGAACAAAAAACATTATCCCTATTCAGTTTGTATTTCAAACATTCATTATGGAATTGAATTATATATCTTTAACAGAATGGCTATACAATATAGTAAATGAAAGAGGTTGAATTTCACTCACTGTCATGTTACGAAATAAGACACCAGCTACACTGCCTTTTCAGCACCAATCTGGGTAACATTATGAGATGAAGTATTCAATCAACTCATAAAAGTACGATATTATGTCACGAATGAAATGAATCTACTCATGGCATCGATGACACTACCCAATGAAAAATAATAAAAAACAGCATTGAAAAAATTATTTGGATCACCAAACCTCGCAAAATTAAAGACATTCATTCGCTTACTGGATCAAAACCGAGCCATAGGAATCCTGTTCAAGTTGAAAGGGGTACATTTAAAGAAGAGACTGATTTTTCGAAAAGAAAGCTTTTAGCTTTCTAGTTCTCCATCTTTATTCAAACAAATGTGGAAATATTCCAAAGAAAAAAGAAAGCAATCTATTTCAAAAAGTTAACTCTATCCAAAAATGTGTAGATCGTACAAAGAAGACATATACTGAAAGAAAAAGCCTTTTCGAAACAGCTACTTTCATGTGAAATTTCAATTACACAGAAAGGAAATACTTTCGAAAACACTATTTTGATTTGAGGACTGAATTATACAAAAAACAGTTTTCTTTATTTAGTTTGTATTTCAAACATTCGTCATGGTATTGAATCAGATATAATTCACAGAATTGCTACACAATAAAGTAAAATTTCACTCACATAAAACACTGTCATCCTCAGTGGTGAACATTCGATGTTTCTAAATAAAGCACTAGCCTCTGTGCCTCTTCACCAACAATCTGGATAACATTGTGAAATGAAGCACTCAATTCTGTTTGAAATCTGTTTTTACGTTAATCGGCTGTCGCCTCAATACTAACGACAACTCTCAGAAGTTGAGAAACTTGTGCGAGCTAAGGACTAACGAGGTCTTATCTTTTAACGTGTAATTCCTAATATTCATAAAATTACAACATCATGTAAAGAATGAGTTAAATATATCCGTGTCATCGATGACAGTAAGTAAATTGGCTCATATTAGTTAATAATAATAATAATATTAATAATTCGTTGCAATTATCTCCAATAGTAACTTAGTAACAGTGTTATTACAGGGGAAGCCGAAGGTCAGTTCATTTTCATTTAAGGACAAGAAAAATAAACTGTTCTTTCACTTAACCTTGAAATACCGCTGTAGGAATCTTCTTTAAATTGAAAGGGATATATTTTCAGGAGAAATTGATTTTTTTGGAAGTAAAAATTTATCTCTCTACTGCTCCATCTTCATACAATAAATGTCAGAATTTTCGAAAGAAAGTATGAAAACAATTGATAAAAAAAATTAACTCTATACAAAGATTGGAACATTCCTTCAATTTATTGATGAAGAAGTAGGTAGCTGAAACTTTTCTTTTCCAACAATAATATTATTTCTCCTGAACAAGCCGCATTTATAGTTATATTCAGTTAGTAACTTCATTTCTTAAAGTAACTGTACTAATAGAGTTTAGTAAGTCTAGGTATGTGATGAAAGATGAAACACTGTTAAAAAATATTTGAATATTTGAAAATATTTGAATATTTTATGGAAGATATATAGAGAATTTCTAATTGGTTTAAATTTAATGAAGCAGAGATCTGTGAAAAGAGAAAATCTGTACACTCTGGTGTTGAACTTTAGGTAGGGTCTGCTCTAATCCACGTTCATCCTACATAATCCCCGGGCAATCACCACACTATTATCCAGAGCAGACTCATTTCTCTTATGCTCACCAGCAGCTTCCGTATTAAGGCAGTGATAATAAATTTTGAGGCACATAATACCGTAAAATATCATTTTCGCAATTTAAAAGACAGGAAATGCAGTCTACTAATACTAATGAAAAATTGCATCATATACTGGTTTTATGTAATATTATCTGGATTATTAGATTAAATTGTCTTCAAAAGTGGAAAAATATTTTTTTCCTTAGGAAATTTTATTTGAGGGCAGTTTCCAAAATGAAATATGGAATTTGAAGTTGAAAATTGCCAATGTTGTTCGTTTGAAGATGATTAACAATGTTTCATGATGAATTTCATTATTATATAGAATGATTTGAAATCCCTGAAAGAACTAAAGAGAATAGCTGAATATAACAATTATATGGAGGAAAAGTAGAACAATTGAACAATAAATAAAAATGAAAAATAAAAAAAATGAGAGATTTCAAGCCGCCAAGTTACTACACGACATTTCGATTCCAAGAATGGCATTTACAGGATACCTTGTGAGTGTGGAAAATCCTATATCGGTGAAACTGAGACTCCATTGAATGTTCGCATTGCCGAGCACAAGGAACACATACAGCGAGTGAAAACGAGCAAATCAGGAATAGCAGAGCATAATTGGACCCATCAACATAACATCGAGTGGTCCTAAGCTGAGATCATACAGAGGTTTAGGAGGAAATTCAAAGAAGCCGCATACATGTTGTCCAATAATGTATTCAGCCAGCTAGCTTAAAGATTCGCAACATATGGACACCCATAATCAAGCGAAAAATGACAAGCCCCCGCCAAAGGGTCATCTCCCACTAAACCGGTGAAGCTGAAAAAGGAAAGAGGACATTAGTAAAAGTACTCGAATGGCACAAAAATAGTCATCTCTCTGAGGATTTAGTCCAGTCATCAACCGAAGGCGATTCTAGATACTAAACGTCGTGAAGTAACTTGGCTTTGAATATCTTAATTTTTTTTTTGTTAAATTATATCATATTTTACTGTTATTTCATTTCAGGTTTTTACTCATTATATAATTATTATTTTCAGCTATTCTTTTTCAATCTTTCTTTTTAGTTCTGTCAGGGATTTCAAATCATTTTATATATCAGACAATGGAAATCGGAAATAATGAAACTGCCAATGTAAACTGTCACTGTGACGCGATAATAATTTTTTGGTGAATGTTGGGGTAAGTTTTTATTGACTTGAGAGAGTAGGCTAGTTGTATTTTATGCGCAAGGCTCTATCTTTGCGCATAAAATATTTAATCTATAAAGTATCAATTATTAAACTACAAAGATAGATGAAAAGCCAATTTATTGAATACAATAGCTATAATTTAATGAATAAACAAATTTAATTAGGGAAATATACATCCATGCCAACAACTGAAACTTTTGCTGTTCCTTTTTAAAAAAAAAATGAATTTATAAAATGATACAAGTGGCAAATTTCAACACCAAAGGAAACAGTGAAACAATCATTTTTAAATTTTGTGTGTAACACTAAATCACATTTTAGAAATGAACAATTTTTTAAAAACTATTGCACTCTGACTCTTGCGTCAATTTTGAACAGTTAACTGCCCAATAATTTCTCAATATGAACCTATTACTTGATGAAAATCACTACCAAAATATATGATAACGATAAAAAATTTACACATTATTAATTTTACTGAACACGTTTGTTACTACACAATATTTTCGTCAGTGCTTTCACAAACTAGAATTGGGACTCTTTTGTCGACACGCGTTCCAACCATATTGGATTTAACAGAAGTTGAACTGGACTACTTCCTCAACTATAACTTCGCTAACTTTCTCCTTGAATAACTGAATATGTACTGGATATTTCTTGAAACAAATTTTAGATAGTTATTGATAAAAAATTCAAATATCCTGAAAAATAAATAAGAACAATTTCTATTCAACGCTATACTTTCTGCCTTCAAATAATCAAACTTCAAATTAATGTTATTCATTCAATATCCAGAAATCTAAGGATATTAACGTATTCCCCCACCTACAGTTATCGTTATTGAAAAAATCTCAGTCGATCATCAAAATCGAGTTGTTGTATGGCAACAAGTATATCCTCGAAACACTTTCTGAGCAATAAAATGTCCTCAAAACTCTCTGTGAAGTTTCAATTATAGGCGACTTAAAACAAGTAATTTAAGCCAGCTGGTGTATATAGAACTGAAAGTTGGCTTTGGTAACCGTTTGCTCTTTTGTTTTCAGATTGTTTTATCCTACTTGAGTCGTTTCAATCTGGAACAACTAGTAAAAGTTATTGTTCCATTCCACAATGTTGGTCCGAGTTCTAAAGGCTGTTATCGATTAAGTTTTCCTTCGGATAAGGCACAAACAATTTCATTCAAGAGTAAAACAGTTCTTGGAATGATTATGGGAAACATTAGTGTTGAAAAATAAAATAACGTTTGTAACTAACGTTACTATTCAAATATAAGTGGTGAAAAAACATAGAGTTTTATTTCTCATTTTTCATGATGATAACCTACCACTCAAGTAATTATTCACAGTTGAATTGCTTTCGATGGCTTATTTTTGATTCATTATATCTTTCGATTTAAGGGAAAAATCTTTGTTGGATTCAAACAGGAAATATTATAATAAGTTAAGTTACTCAAATTTCCATAACACAAAATGTCAAGTTATCAAGTGAAAGAATCGTAGACAAGTTCATGAATGAAAACGAAGGAAAATCAAGAAATCCACACCGAATGAAAAACTAATTATATCCAATGTGTGTCCCACAATTCTCCATGAAATATTAGCATATCAACTTCATAAAATATCATTAACAACACTTCATCACAATCAGCTGAAAATACCGAGGTTGAACTGTCCAATGAATTAACAACAAGTACTCCATTGAGAGCCTCGTCTTCAACAAAAAGGAATAGAGACGAAATAACCACCCCAGAACCGATTACAACGGATGAAAAGGAGCTATTTGTTAAACCCATTGTAGAACAACAAAATAAAAAAGTTAGAAAAAGTCAATCCGATGTTTGAAGCAATCCCAGCAATCCCAGCAATAGGAAGAAATGAAGACCTTCTTTGAAAACACCTATGGCTCTGCTGATACGCTGATCGTTGCAAAACAATAAATATCAGATATTACCGGCCTCCTAAATCAGTTACATAAAATTTAACTTCTTCTAACTGAACGAAAAATCAAAACAAGATGTAGAAAAATTCAGAATAAAATAAAGAAACAATCACAATCTGAGCTAATTAGTGATATAGAGGACAGCGACACATCCCAAGAAACCTTTTGAACATCAAAAACCGTAAATTCTATCCAATAATTCGATGAAATCAAAGAAAATAAAGCCATCCGTTAATGCCTGGACACACCCACCAAAAACCAGAAAACATCAGGTAATCCTCTGTCGACTTCGTATTGGACATACCAAATTTTCGCACGATTTTTTTTATCACGCGAGGAACAAACTACCTGTGTTATATGTGATACAGCAGTAACTGTGAAACACGTTCTTCAAATTTGTCTCAAGTATCAGGATGCAAGAATAGAATTCAGAATACCGAAAGAACTACGAGAAACTCTCAGTGACACTTGTAATATTGAAAATCTCATGTCATTCTTGACAAACATCAATATGTATAATTCAATTTGAATACAATAATCATATAATGTGAAATGTAACGTAGCGCTAATAACCCTAGTGGTTGATGCGCTTATCTTGAAATAAAAAAAAATATATACCCTATCAATTTTCTGTTTACCAGAAACTCATTTTCGGAATGATACGAGTATACAAATTATCCAACCATACTTGCTACTATAAAAACAGATATAATAGACAACATGCCAGCAGCGGAGTAGCCATTTACATGATAAGTTTATTGGAAGCACAAGCTATTCCAGTCATCTCTCGGAGGAATGAGTCCAGTCATCCCCCGAAGTCGATTGTAGATACGAACAATCGAAACGTCGTGAAATAATTTGGCATGAAATCTATTGATTTTCTATTTTTATTATTTTTGTTGAATTGTTCTATTTTCACTTGTATTTTATTTCACTGTAATTTTATTTCAGGTTTTTTGTTGCTTAATATAATTGTTATTTTCAGATATTTCTCTCTATTTTTTTATTGGTTCTTTCAGGGATTTTAAATCATTTTATGTAATATTAGACAATGGAAGCCCAAACTAATGAAATTCAATATGAAACATTGTCAATCACCTTCAAACAAACATATTCCAACTGACATGGAAGCAGTTGCAGTGTCAATCGAGGGACCGGAAAAACTACATATATATTATACTTCTATACCACCAAACCAGGATCCAGACATTGATGCCATTACAGACCCTTTCATCAAATCCCCACATCCCGCTTGATACTTAGAGACTTCAATTCACATCACCATATCTCGCCGGTAAGTCTTCCTGGCAGAAATACTGGTCCAATAAGGAAGTCACCCACAATTCCCACTCAAACGTTAAACGAGAACTGATGTTGAAAGCGATCTTCAAGCACCTCATGTGGATTTTCTTCAGCCCAAAAATGATTATTGTAGAAATTCCCCATGGTATTTCTTGAGAAACTGGCTTCATAGGTAAAACGAATAAGCGTCAATAGTTGAGAGATTTGTACCAATGTGCGCAAAAGCCATTGATAGAATGCAATACGTGGCAGAAAATTGCATAAAGAAGTTCCTGAATTCGTCGTATGTGGTATGGGTACAACAGATAGTTGTTGATGGGTACTAATAAAATTGTTAGATATTTTTATTACTTGGTAGGTCCAGTGTAAAACGATTTCAGCTACGTTAATAATTGAAAATGACCAAAGTGTTACTGTGAAATTCTTTTCCACCCTGTATCTTCGAAATAAATGCTCTATCAAAAAGCATCAAAGGACCTAATATCCTTAGTATAGTCCAAGGAGTAATCTCTCAATTTTTTGCCGCATGTTCAATAAACAATCTGTATATCACAGAAAGAAGAATGAACGTAATGCAAAAATCCCGTATTGTTTGAACAACCACTTAAATGAGCTAATAGAAACAAGTCGTTCATTGTTTTTGCCCCTTCCTGAAATTGAGAAGAAATGAAGTATTTTATTTCAAAATCAGTAATTATGTGGTTTCGTGATAATTATATGAAAATGATATTTTTTAAAACAGTAACCCAAAACAAACCGAAAATCGATCTATTTGAAAAATTCCCAATAAAACCTGTTGTTCTCATAGTGCAATAAGTCACAGTGTCATCAGTCATTTAGATGCTTGAAATCACTTTAAAAGTGAAATAAATCATATTCACCTGAACGTTATCTTGTCTTACTTGATCTCAGTATAAAACCTCAGATTTACTAGGAAATGAATATGATAATTCTGATGAAAATCATTATTTTCTGGTTCGGGTAATTTCAAAGAGATATGTTCATCCCTTGGTAAGTTGCTAAATGAAGTCAGTTTTGTGAGGATCATATTTCACAAACTGTGCATATGATGAAATATATAAATGTACTGCATATACAATCTCCCAAATATAACGCATCAAAATTCCATTCAATTTAGTATCGTTGTGGATATTAACAATAACAAATTAGGTGGGAAATAAAGTTTTTTGGCTTTCTACTACTCCATCTTGATACAAAAAAAGAGAAGTGGGAATCTTTCAAAAAAGGATGAAAGTAATCAATTTGTAACTGTAACTGTATACATGGATGTGTAGATCATGCAAAGAAGTAACTTTCAGACACAAACTGGAAGAAAATCCTCCTGAAAGAGCCACTTTTATATAAACATTGAATTACACACATCCATCAGGTCTTCAAAACTGAAGTCTTGATGATCACAATATTTTGTCGTGTCTGGCGATTGGAGTTTTTATCTAAATAGTCCTCTGTGTGATTTGGTTTCCTGTATGCTCTATGACCCAATATCTTATATTTCCGTCTGTTCATAGTTTCTTCGGTTTTCTGTTACATTTTGAATTAGACTTTTGGATTCGGGGAGTTGCCACAACGAACGTGTCATCAACGTAACATAGCTAATAATATGGTTTCACGACCGCTAGCTTCAAGGTTCATTGTTTGAATTTTTGTATGGAAAAATTTGCTATCATAGAATTGAATGGGCTGCCTATCGCAGTGTCATCCGTTTGTTCATAATCCTACTGGAAAAACATTGATGATAAACAATTAGCAAACGAATCGGTACGTCTGCCAGCTGGTTAGTTGAATAGTGAATTTGACTAGAATCTTGTGTACAAGAAGAAGATTAGGAATATTTTTAATAAAATATTCCGAATCATTCATGAATGACATTTATATTTACCTAACTTTGTCTTAAGATCTTTCAAAACATCTTTCGGCAAAAATAATATTCGTTTCATGGAATGACAGTAGTACCGCTGTTACCGTTTTTTATAATCAGATAAAGAAGCTTCTGGGGTGTTCATAAATATAGTGTAAAACACTAGTTCATTTGATCTGCTTTTCTGCTCTGACTTTCCGTGACATGAATATCCAGACTAAGAAGTCAATACACCGTCATTAAAATTTCAGGAAAATAATAATTTAAAAAGATCTCAGTGAAAAACGACTCGATGGATAGATGCAGAAATGAAATGATAGAAGGATGAATAATAGAAAAGTCACGAGAATTGAAATAAATTGCATGCCACGGACGAATATGTACCAACGTGAATAGCAAAGTACAAAGTGACATGCAACTTATAATTGGGATTCTTTTTATGAACGACTACATGACAGATGTATTATTAATCGGAACTGATCGCTTTGTTATCCACCTTCAGGCAGTCGACAGTACTACATTTCTTCCGTACTATTTAATTAAATTGTTTTTTTGTCTTTCGAAGAATACGAAATGTGTTAATAACTCTCACCTCAGAATAATTCATAACAAATCAACAATTGTAGATCGATAGATAAATTATACGATAAATGTCTTTTTGAGTTTGCAACGATGAAATAATGATTAGTGAAATATAGGAAATGAGTGTTTTGAAAAAATTAATTTTTGTTGAAGGTATAATCTCATGATTCGCTTTACAGCTTCCTAAAAATACAAATTTGAGGTTTGACAATTGATGCAAATACATTTTTTGGTTGTTGAAACGAAACCGACATGAGAATTAATGAGACACTATTCTTGAAAAAATACTCATGTATATTTTATAAAAGAGTGATTTTTGAATGGTATGTATTGACGACTCTTCAAACCATTTCTTTAGTTGTAATTGTTATTGAAAGTATCTGTAGTTCAATCTACAGCTGAAGTAATTGAATATTTTGTGCCGAAAATAATCGTGGTATATCCTTTGAGTATTGTAATTTCTCTATTGAATATGTCAACGATTCAATACACAATTCTTAGTCGGAAAGAAGAGATTTGGCAGCTTTCTACTTCTCCGTTCATTGGAAAAATTCGCAGATTTTTTCTATGGAGAAAGCCCTGACCTTTTTTCCAAAAATGTATACTCCTTTCATTTCAAACAAAATTCGTCATATTTTTACTGTACTTTTCACTGACTTTGAGGATCAACGTTATGAAAAAGTTTAGAATAATGATATAATGAAACAAAGTGAGATGGAAAGTACGTTTATTTCCAATGAATCTAAATATTCTCGCTGCTTATCTCATTGACTGAGCTGATTACGGCCCTGACTCGATGAATTTTCAAACTCCTTCAACACCTTTTCTGAGAATCTGCAAATGATTTCGAAACTTTAGTTCAGTTCAATTCGATTCTGATTTGTGAAACCTTGATTGTTGATATTGAAAGTTTAGCTGAACGGATAATTTCCTTTTGCTGAATATATTCGTTTCGAAGTGTTCATATTCGTGATGAAAGATCATCGCGATGTAGCAAAACAATGGTTGCTAAGAATGTATTCAAAAAACACTTCATTGTGGGATTTTTACTAAACGATTTTACAAAAACCCAACACGTGTTTCGCCATACAATGGCTTTTTCGGGCGCGACAAGCCCGAAGAAGACATTGTAATGGCAAAACACATGTTGCGTTTTTATAAAATCGTTTAATGAAAATCCCACAATAATAAAGTGGTTTTTGAATAAGTTATTTATAGATTTTCATCAAGTATCGGACAATTCCATCAAGTAACGTTTTCTAATAAAGAATTCTCTGAATGATTTCTGATTCAGCTCCATAACGATCGTTTAGAATACAAACTGAATAGATAAAAGTGTTTTTTGTATAATTGTTCATATAAAAGTATTCGTTTAGGAATAATGTTTCTTTCGTTTAATTCAATGTTTTTATGTTCCAGCTGTTCCAGGGAAGTTTTTTCTTTCAGTTTGGGCCTGAAAGTTACTTTTTTGCATGATCTGCACATATATGTAGAGAGTTACTTTTTTTTTAAATTGATTGCTTCCTTCCTTTCTTTGGAAGATTCCCATATTTTTGTATCATGATGGAGTAGTAGAAAGCCATTCGAAGAAGGGTGCTGCAAGCAGCTTCATCGGACCAGAACTCATCATTGGCATCGCTTCAGGCTTTGCCAAACAAACATTGAACACCTGGATGGCAAGAAGATGACTGAACTTCTGGCAGAATCTTTCAGGATTGGCTCACTCCATGAGGTTTTTGACCCTTCGAAGCTTGATACCAAACAGTTATTGGACTACAGTAGGGATGAACTACGATATCTAACAGGCCTTCTCGCAGGTCACTGTCATTTGAATCATCATATACAGAGGCTCGGACTATCTGTTCGGAAAATAAGGAAACAGCAGAGCACATACTCAGTGCCTGCTCTGCTGGGGACCGAATCAAGTTTTCATATTTGACATCTGACCTGAAACACCACTCACCATACAAAGTAATCGAGGGGTTGGGGTTGAGGGTCGAACAGACCCACTCACTTTTTACCCAAACTATCCTAAGTAGAAAACCAAACACTTTCTTTCCCAAAAAATTAATCTCTCCTAAAAATACTATCTGAATTACGAATGTTTTTATAAAAATGCTTGACAATGAATATATTATTGAATGCCATTGTTATATTTGGAGTTCGATTCTAGCAGCACATTGGCTTGTACCTTGAATTATAACTCTTTACTGAACTGATGTTTTTCTGTAAATATTTAGTTTTCTTATATATGTCAAATACTTTAATTCTCAGGATATTTTCTACGAACAAATATATGGTTTCCTCATGGAAATTCTATTTTCAGCGATCTGCGTAGATATTACACTGTCATAATTACAATAACAATATCTCCAAAGCTCCAGTTTATTATATTTTTTTTCAGATATAATTTTTCCTCATGAACCCGTTGTTCACCTGCATTATCTATTTTCTAGACCTTTTCACATTCAAATTTTCAATATCTTTTCAAATTACCTTTTTCACCAACTCTTTCGAATATGTCAATTCTATACTTTTTATTTAGACGTCAAACATACCACAAGGAACACAGAAAATAAAATGGTGTATTTTTTCACTGAAATTATCAAACTACGCTTATATGAACCAACAAAACCTAGTGACAACCAAAAAGCAATTAGGAAAAAAAATGTTTTTCTGTTCTATGAATCGCACCATGAAAAGTAAAACCTTGATAATCCCTAGCCCGCAGAAGTTTCGACTTGCGAAGGTTGTCTTTCTTAGAGAAGCGAGAGTTGGTTAATAGAAAACCTGTTTATTTTGTTCTCATATCACAAGTACTGTGTCGTTGTTAACTGGTCTGTATTGAGAACAAAAAGAAAGAAAAATGCAAAATAAAAGCCTTCCAGGAAAAATTTATTCATTCTGAACAATCTCCTTTCTCTACGTTTACGAGTAAGGAAACACACGCATGTAAAAGCATAGCCATAAAAGACATTCCTTTTTACTACGTTTTCGGTTGGCTTCTGAGAGCACGTCGAAACCCTAAACTACACTGAAATAGCACTTGATGGTAAATAAGTGCTCCAAGTTCTCAATTCTTAACTAAGTTTTTACTGTGTCAATAAAACCTAAAGTGTTCAGTAATTTACATATCATTATTCAAATAGGAAAGTTATAGTTCAGCAACTTGAACAAAAAATCGACAGGTCATCAAGCATAAAACTCTAGTAACGATAAATGTTATGCAGAAAATGATTCTATGAATCTGGTGGTTTCTTTCACAAACGATGTGGTTTGTAAAACTGTTGCGTGTTTCGTAGACAACAGAATTTTTACACAAATCTTCAGTGAACATTTCGTACTCGAATTATGTTTTGGATGATTTTCACTTCAGTACATTCATACATAGTGACATATCTAGTTGAGGAACAACGGTGAGAATACTCACTACATGTTATATCTATATTCATTATTGTGTTTGTATCACGAATTTACCTTGGACAAGTCTTCGAAATATCTTGTGGTGTTTATGGACTTGGCGAAGGCTTTCGATACTGTGTTCCATGAAACCCTACTTGAAAAGTTTTACTATTGTATGGTATGGAGGTCATGCTTAGCAACTGGTATAGGATCTTTGAAAAATACGAACGTGAACTGCTAAAATTGGTAGTAAGCTCAGTGCAATATTACAAATCAATGTGGGTATACCTCAGGGAACAGTACTTGGCTCGATCCTTTATCTTGCTTGCATGAACGTAATAACGCAGATTAATAAACTTGACGGTCATATAGTTGTGTTATGCTGATGGAACGACCATGATCTTCACTGGTGAAATTTGGGGTGAAGTCTTCAAAACATTCAAAAAAATTTTTTGGCTGAATTATAATGTGCCTATTGAATATGACTTCTTTACTCGATACAGATGATCAGTAGCATATTATTGAACTTAAATCACAGAAAATGACTTGCATAAAAAGTTTCAATTGTAAATGTTCGTTTACAGAAAAAAACAGTTTTCGTTAAATTATTGGGTATCAAAAACTCCAAAAAACTGACATATATTGAAAAAAAAAATAATTTTTGACATTGAATAACAGTTTTCCACCTGTATGTTTTCTGCTTATATCTACTCCTTTTTGTTTTCTCTATGAGTTTTAAATTTTATTACTGGTACCTACTTGCATTACTATAGTTTATTTTCTTGGAATTGTCATTGTTTTCATTAAATATATACGAGTGCATATAGTATTTGTTATTGTATTTATACCATTGATACTTCTGTGTCTTGATTGTCTTAAATTAATTTTACATGTATCTAACAGTCAGGTGAATCTAATAATGAAATATTATTTCAACAAGCTATATAGTTCACTATTAGGTGTTGGTGCACTATGG